>DWTW01002783.1:0-10635 GCA_018246275.1 Papilio slateri
TCTTGTCCGTTGATTGTAATATTTTCCATACTATGTCATGAAACGTCACGAGAAGTAATTATACCAACTGATTAATACAGACTTCTTGCTCGCTCCTCGCTATTATTATCCGTGTACATCTTTTTCGCTTACCTTTTTTTCTGTCTGCTCGGTTCCTAGGAGTTCGTAGCGTGATGTGAAATATTCTATAACCTTTTTATATTATTGGGCTGTCAAATGCAAAAACAATTTTTCAATTCTAATTGGGAATTCCTGAGAATAGCACGTTCAAAGTCCAGCTTTTATTATTATGTTAGTATATAGAATAAGGAAATACTAAGACACCCGTGAGTATATTTAGAGAAAGACAGAGTATCGATCACAAGCAGAACACTTAAAATAAATTGATCTTGCGGTAGTTGAGTGGAAGTCGCTCGATTGTGTAAAATAAATGGAAAAAATGACGCTTGCTGAAAATTTAATTTCATAAGAATGTCGTCTGTTGACCGACCTTTGAAATAATGTATGAAATAATTGTGAGCTCTACGTCCAAAATATAATAAGCTTGTTCATAAATAAAGTAAAGGGGGATTTTGATCATAGCGCACGATTCTACCGGCACATTTCTCGCTTTCGTACTCGTACTTTCTTTCGTACTTTCGTACATTAATTTGAATACTCATGTAATTGTTCAAAATATTTTATCGTAAATAAATTTAATTTGGTTGGTTTCTTTTAGTTAAGAAACGGCGAGCTCATTGCGTAACTCAAAATTTGAATGTTTCTATAACTCCGTTAAGCAGAGGTCAACATCTTCATGATATTTATACTGAAATATTACAAAATGTTTACAATCAGATGAAATCTTATAATGAGAACACAGCAGACGTTGTCTTGCCTATTAAAAGGTTCATCTAAAGTTGTTTTGTTATTCGTCAAAAAAATAAAAAATCTGGAGCCCGATGACAGTGCCACCTATCGGCTCCAATCCAAACCATTCCGGAACCTTCTCAAATACACACAAAAAATTAATCAAAATCGGTTCCGCCGATTCGGAAGAGGTCAATGTACAGACGATATATATATGTTTATATATTATACATAACAGTGGAATAATTGTTTTTTATTGTAACATTTTCTTTGCGGCGCCAAGAAACCTATTCCATGAATATATTATATTTAATAAATATTTCTTAAGAATTGGAAAAATACGAGAATTGAGGCACTTTATAAAGCGTCGCGTAGTTAATGTGTCAACCGTTATGCCATATTCCACTGATAACAGGAAGTGTGGCGTACTTCCTGATCGCAGATTATTTATTTACGATCAATGTTTCATTTATACCAACTTAAAACCAACAAGCCAACTTATACAAATAACAACATCAATTTGGGATATGTGAAATGGCACGAAAAATAAGATAACAGATTGTATTGACGAGGGTTTAACACAGCGTAACCAAATTAAGGCGGTCTTGACCCATAGACATGTCTTCGATGTGCATTTCGACCATAAAGAACAAGATATCTCTAGGTCTCTACGAGGAGAGGAGTCCCCTAGCCTAATCATGTAGTATTAATACTGCGGGACCTTGTACATAGGTAATGCATCGCAGGATTAACTGAACCAAAGGTTATGAAATATAGCATACGTTAACTCAAAGTATTACAAAAACTATCCAATAAGCAAATAGGTTAGTACAAGTCATATAAAGTACACAACTTTGTCTGCCCCGCTAAGTTAAAGCAAAATAAGCAAAATATCAGCCAGTTACTTGTGAGGCACAATTATCTTAACATATTTATTGGCTATGGTTTCTTGACTGGCTATGGTGCGGTATAGATTAAAAAACAAGCGTTGCTATTGTTAATCAAAGTTTGCGGTCTGTGACGTTCTGAATGACAGACGTCACTCCGTAAAGTTTGCATGGTTTATTCATTAGTCCAAACATTGTTGATACTTGAGGAGGATGTTTCGGCTATGATTAGGAAAGTTATGCATCGATGTTAAAACGATGAGGAAAGAGACTCAAGGAAAACATAAATATGTACATACATAAGTAGTATGACAGTACTGAAAAGAGGTGTTATATTTTTGTCTATGGTCATTCATAGGTAGGTGTTTCGATATCTACAGCAAAGGCACGTGTGTTAGGATCGTGCGAAATTCAAGTTAAGAATGTCTTTAAAGTCTTTAGTTTAGTTAAGTTTCGATGGGTATTTTAAAAACTTTCCTGTACTCAATAAAAGTAAACGTTCTTTACCGGTAGGTTTGTTTACCGTGTCACAATGTCAGTGTCAGACAGGTTATTATTAACTCTTTTGCGCACTATGTCGAAGTCTTCATATACCAAGTGCAGGGCGTTGGTAATTATCATTTACATAATGCCTGTAAGCATTCCTTGTGTCCGCTTCCTCGTCGCCATTTCCGCCTCTAGTTATGTGTCGTTTATAATTGTTGGCTTGTACAGAAAATTGATGCTGCATAATTTCCGTGGTATACATACTGCCCTACATTATTTCTCGATCTTTTCACATAATATTGTGTTGTCTGTCTGTTGATCTTTAATGAAGTAGCCATAAAAAGTATCTGCTCTATAAATGACGTAACAATCATAACACGTATTAATGCCACAGAGTCAAAATGTCAAACGCTTTACTCTTTGCTTCCTGCACACCGGGTTTCCCGATCTACGCCAACAAGGGATTTTCCCAATATTTTTAAATGTGTTTTGATGTGACTTCCCAATAATTCTATTTTAATATTCTTATTGATTTTCATATGACTAACTTACAGACTTTAGTCATATTAATTATTATAATATTCAGAGCCACGCAAAGTTTGTTGGTTTTGCTATTCGACAGCTATATCATTAACATGGTAACGAAAAATTTACAATGAAGACGAAATGGCCATAGACAAAATTATTTCACAATCAAATACAATAAAGTAATACAAAAGCGAATTCAGAATTGCTATGTTGGCACAGCAACTCTAAAGCTTTTCTTTCTTTACACACCTTCAATCTATGAATTTCTTTTTTCCTTTTTTTTTATTCATGCCCCCATTCTTTTCCACGACATTCAACTCTCAGTTTCAATAACCTCGCTGACTATATTTAAGCATCAATCGGTAAAAGCTCTATTATTACGCTGTATTAAATTTATCTCTCGTAATCCAAGGCCCACCTGTGCGGTTCAACGGCACTAGAATCAACCAGTCCGTCTGGTTATTTTAACCAACCAACGTAAATTTACACACGTCTCCTAACAATCCACACGATTCTCGACCTTGGCCGAATAATCATAAAACACGTGTCATCATTGACGAATTGCGAAGTAACATCGGTAAGAAAAGCGCCATTTATGTATTTATTTATTTATTTTTTTAATCTGTATCGCGGTCCGAACGTTTGTGATTAATGCCGGCCAGCGCCCGTGCAAAAGTAGACGTGAATACTTATGTATCTTTTTTTATTTGGCCTTTTCAGGGTGGGCCAAAGCATAAAGCAAACAACGTCTCGTAATGTTGATGATTTTTTGTTATGAATCTCAAAATAATTACTGTAATTTATTACTTTTTTGTTCGATTAAATAGATGAACAAAACGGCGCTGGCAATTGTGTATTTGAATTAAATGCAATACTTATTAAAATAATTTAAACATTCACTCGACGGCATAATCTGCGTTAAAGCAGTTCACAATGTTATATGTTCTGATGTCCCAATCCCAGTTAACCTTTATTTACACAGCATATCCATAAAGTCCCTTAATGCGTTCTGAAACCGGTTAAATGCAATCGTTGAACATTTTTTATGCATCGGAAAAGCGAGGAGCGGATTGCAACAGAGCTGTCAACTGCTCCGAATAAACGATACGGCTCAGGTTTATATAAACGCTCTAGAACGTTCCGCGGCTTTCCTGCTAGTACTGTCTACTAGCAACTTTATAATAACGACAATTTTCCTATGCCCACGCGGCGCCATCGACGCTCGTCAGACTTCGCGGCGCTGCCTCGTAGCCTGCACTTAAACAAGATATAAAAGCGATTATGTGTCTTTTTGTAACAGCAGATAACTTGTTACGCTTTATTAAGCCAATAAGCCTTCTACATTATCCCGTTGTATTCAAAACAATAACAAAGAAGTAAGTAAATGAGATTCTATTTTTAAATCGATTCATTAAATATCGATTCATGCGTTCGATTTATTATTACCAGTTTATCCTTGTAAATGTCTAGAAGCTCAACAATCTATCAAATTTACTATCACGCATAAATCATCGTGATTAATAGATCGTCAGCGAATTCCAAACATGTTACTCACCTCTAACACACAAACTCACAAACAATGCTGGATGCAAATTCAACAATTTGCACATAACTTGTCTATGCCAATCACGCCGCCGCCGCACAATGCATCTCTGTACAGTTACGAATACGTTTCGTTACAAAATTACATCAGTCAGTACTCATCATAATCGTAAATATCGCGCCTAATTTAAAAATTTGTGGTTGCATTTTGTTTCGCAGCATGATAAACCTAAAAAGGTTTTATGTAACAAACTTACCATAGAGAAAATTTCTAAACTGCATCTCAGATGCCAGTTATATTATTGTTAATAATATAACTGGCATCTGAGATACGACATTATTATTCTTCAAATATACATAAGAATAGTCTAGTTTATTTTTAAACAAGGACTAGTCGAGTATAAAACAGTTTTAATGCTCTCATCTGCCACCTGCATCGTTTGAGGTAAGTGACTTTGTAAACGATCATGTGAGTGTCAACGACAGATATCTGTGACGTTACATTATAAAATAGTTGTCAACAAGATAGTATCAAGATACATAAAGATATAGTTCGGGCAAAATGTTTTCAGATGTTTTTTTATTTATAAATCTTTTAAAATTATAAAACAGTTGTTAAATAAAATACACTGTAACTTTCGAAATTAATATGAGTATATAGTTTCGTTATCTGTGCTGTAAAAATGCCCGCGTAAATGTGTCTGTGGTTACTTGTACTTTTTTCTCAGTTGGATTCTATGGTGCAGGCAAAGGTACATAATAATTCATTCCACGTAGTGTTGATGCAACATAAATATATACAAGTTTTTAGCGAGCGTGCGTGTGACAGCGCTAGCGGCCGCAGACGGCGAGGCGCGCGGAGCCTGCTTTAACAACTCGCTCCTTACTTTGAATGTAGTATAGTAGCAAATGTTAAGAAACATCAAAGAAAAAGTTTCTCAAGCTTTTCTTTTACTTATGAACTTTACACATCAAATATGTGAATACGACTTTTCACAAGGATGATCGAATCTCAAAAAAGGTTTGCCAACCTATGGCAGGTTGGTCAGCGTTGACACTAAAAGTCAAAAAACCATAAAACAATAGATGCGAGTTTTATATTACCTGATTTTTACTCATTGTAACAATCACATTCGGAAAAAATTTACAATTAACAAAGTGAAAAAAAATGTCAGAACCTTTAAAGGTAAACTCTAAGGATCTGCCATTTTATTTTCTCACTCTTATTAGTTTTTATGTTTTATGAATTTCTAACCACTTCAAATATATTTGTACTCCTAGAAATGCAGTTAGTGTTTAAGCCTAAAATAGCTTCTGCTAATATATATCGTGAAACGAGCGATACGGCGAAACAATAGATGAAAATGGACCATAAAGTAATATAGATATATGACTTTGTAATAAAGTAATATAGATATGTGATATAGATATATGACTTTGATAGCTATGGTTGGAAATGATCCTGCAAACGAATTCATAAAAAAAACTATTACATGACAATTCGCTTTTTTGAAGTCTTGCAACATTATAAAAATAAAGCAAGGTAAATGACATAATAGACGTGATTAAATTTTGCTTGTACATATTCAAGATGATTTATATAAATAAAGTTCACCCGGTCCCAGGTTAGCTCGAGAACGCAGTTAAAAACCAACTAAAGGAACGCAGTAATTATTTATCATTAAAGCTGCAAGAATTCCGAGGTGAACTCGGTGAATACGAGTTCTAACCAACCTCACCACTAAACCAGACCAGTCTCGTAAATGGTGCATAAAAATAATATAAGCATTAAGTTAGGATGAGGCTCGAAACGAATAGTTTAGTGGAATTTGGCACTAAAAGTAAAAGCAAATTGTCCTGCAAAGCTTAAAGTACTTATTATTCTTAAAGTTAATTTCTGATTTGCTTTTAAAAGCTTTTACTGCCTTACTCAAACAAAGCTATCTACTTGAAAGAACATTAGACAAAACAAATATTAAAAACTCATTTCATATACCTTCACGTAAATAAAAGAAACTTTTGTCTTTTTATGATTAATCTATTAGTTTTCATAAAAAGTCCGGGCCTCTTACAATTTTGTGGCTTCGTTTTTACTCTAATTAGCACGATTTAAAAGGGAATATAAAACAACTAAATGATTCCTTAAAGACTGTCAAGTAACGAACAGACGTGAGAATGTGAATGTAGTGACAGATGTGTTAGAATCGTATTCCTCTCTGGCTGTAAGAAGTAAAAAAAAAATTTCTTCGACTATTTTCCTTATAAGCATCGCAGTAGTCTATGGATTTCATAAGCATATTAAAGATGTGTGACGTTGTCAGTGCGTCAGTTTCAGCAGCTGTAATTCCTCGTTGGCCTACATATCGCAGTGCACGTGGTTAATTGCCTCATTGCTCTAGCAGAACACTCATCACGCGACGCCGACCTAGCCTCTAATTGATCTACCATGCCACGCAGTCATTTTCGGAATGTTATATAAGTACGTCAATCGAATTGACATATACGCATGACGTTTTGGTGTCAATGCCGCGAAAAAATGACATGTAACGATGTTGCCATACCGTTACTCTCTTTTCCTTCTTTTAAATACGACGATTGTAATAATAAGTAATTAAATCGTTTACGACGTGTAAATCAGAGATCTTATGCATCTTATTGTCCATTATTAAAAAAAAACACTTTGTGGTTTCTATTAGCTTGTCTAATTTAGTCAAATGTCTTGTTGAGGTTCTACCATTCTTCACTTGTTTTGACTGTCTTAGACCAGAACTATCCAGTTTCTGACCTTAATTCATCTTTCTATCTCCTCAAATGTCGCCCTGTTTTCCCATTTTAAAAATACCAGAAACTATTGTAAGTACTTCATCTCCATTTTATTTTTTTTAATTACTTTTATTTATAATATCGTAATAATGTCATATATATTATATCATCGTAATATATATTAAACATTAATTAGTAGATGTTACTATAGTTGGGTATATAGTTTATAGTGATCTTAATCCTCATTGGTACAACCGATCGATTTAGATCTAGTTTAGCATTTGTATAGTTCTTTATCGTTAAAGTCTTTGGACCCATTTTCATGGCTATTCACAGATGTTATATTGCTTTGTAATATCTATTAATATCTGCCGTTCGCGTCGGTTCAACGGTCACGAAATCCAATATTCTGACAGATTAAATGTTAACTCTATATTTACGGTTACGCCGGATGAAATCGTTCGGTATCGATGACTAACTCAAACCCCAGCTCCGGATCTTTTTGTGCAAACTCTGACTCAGAGCTCGAGCAAGTAGAGCAACAAGGAAAGTATAATCTTACAAAAATCCTAAACTGCTAATGCATTCGCTCTACACTATGTTATCATTTGTATCTTAATTAGAAAAATCATATATCAAATAGCCAATATAAAATGAAGTAAGGTCAAACTTAACATGTGCGTTTTTATACTGTGTAGGATTAAAAGACGAATATATCTTTGAATCGTCTCTCCGATATGTGACACTTATTCAATATGGCCGAACATACATTTGATTACATATGTATTTTATAAGATGCACTCATGTATAAATAATGAAGTGAATTAAAGTCGATCATTAAATCGTTTACACGGACGCAGACGTCCTAATCTTTTATTCAGACTGCGAATTGAAATCGGATGTTATCAGTAAAATGGAGAGGATTTCTCAATTATTCATCATTGAATTGTATCTCAATTATTCAACACCCCCGGTGAAACTAGGAAGTGAGAGCGTACGAACAAATTCGTTGCTAAGGCCGCGCGCAGAGGTCGCCGCGAAGGTTGGCGGACACAATGGCCGCTGATCAGCCACAGATAGCCGGTTATTGTCTCCCTCGATTTGTATACTGCATGTTTTATCTCTGTATAAGTACACCATTATAATACGAACATTTAATAGAAACAAATCTTTTAGTATATTATATTATCTATGTCATATTTAAAGACAGTTCTTTTTAGTCTATGGTCTGTCACTTTTTTTTTTGATAATTATAATTTGTATATAAAAATCGTTAGTTAGTTAATATATTTGAAATGGTCGCAAAGCTTAAATATAGTCTTCGAAAACCGAAAAGGCGGGTGTAATGACATTTTGCTTTGCTTTAATATCTTTACGCAACCGAGGCTCATTTGAAATCGCAACGCGTGTTCCAGTGTACTACGCACACGCATACACTTCGCCACAGACAACGTATGCCGTATTCTATCTGGACGTTCCATTCTACGCATGACGGCTTTATTATAAAACAGATTATATCCATACGTTGTTGAAAATGTAAAAACAAACAAACATAAAAACGCTTAAGCTTATGAGAATTTTCACTATTTTTACACGTACCTACTGTTTAAGCGGTTCATTCTTGTCATAAAATTATCTTTTTAAAAACCAAAATGTAGTATGAAATTAAGGAAAATAAAATGTAAAATGCAACGTTGTGCAATTTACTAAGTACAGCAGCGGGCGAATGCAAGTTAAGCTGCAAATTAGCACTGGCGGTGCCATTTTGTCTATAGCCAATATCCATCGGATCTAGACCTTTGAAACTTGTATAATGCGAATGTGCATACTCGCGAAAGGGCTCAACGTAAAATGGACGAACAAATATGGAGTTGCAAGAGTGTTGTAGTTTTTGTAAACAAAATAAACTCACAATATTTATCGTGCATTACGCGACGACTTTTTATATTTTCTTTGCATCCATAATCTATTATTAAAAGTCTAATAATCAAGTGCAAATGATCTTTCCTAATTGTTCATAGTTATTGTGTTAGTAAGATATTTCATTTTTTTATTAGATCACCCAGATTATATAATTCTTTATAAATTTGAATACGTAGAAGAAGTTACGTAACGTTTGTTATCT
Organism: Papilio slateri; assembly: GCA_018246275.1. NCBI lineage: Eukaryota > Metazoa > Arthropoda > Insecta > Lepidoptera > Papilionidae > Papilio > Papilio slateri. Next base: position 9,181 of record DWTW01002783.1, read on the forward strand.
GAGGACTAATGCATAACTATGTGCGTCTTTATCTAATCTGTATGCAGCGAACGTGATACCTCTTTTCGAAAAATGGGTCAACATTTGACTAAAATATCCGGTTTTTTCTTTAATATTAATTAATATTAACAAATAAAGTTATAACCTTTATATTTCAGAGTAACGAAGTAGCAAGTTCAAAATTTTAAATTGTCTACCTTCATAGCTATATATAGAACTTCTCTAATGCTATAATATGCTGGAGCATCGACCTCTGTCTCACTAAGAAGCCCAATATCCTATCCATCGTCTCCTCGTTTCCGTTTCCTTTGTCTCCTACATCACGGCTGGCAACGCATCTAGAATTCCTCTGGTTTTAAAAATTGTTGGTAGACTAGTAATATAATACTTACTTGGCATCAAGTCAACCGCTTGCTTTTATCAAGTATCAAGAGTTGCTGAACTACCTACACCAGTTTGACGGTTTAAATAAATTCACGCTAGCTATTACCATATAGTACATGTAGTTGTTGAATGTTTTGCATTCGTGTGTTGTCTCGCGGTGGGTGGCAGCGCAGCCGAGCAGTCTGGCCGCCGGCGTCAGTATGCGCGGTGACATTGTTGCCTTCACTCCCAAGGACCTTGCTAGATCTGATCGATTACCCCCCGTCCCCCTCCCCGCCGTCTTATTTCACCTAAATACCAATTTGTTTTCTGTTCATTACATTTTGTTCTAATCTAATGGGTTTAAGGTGGATTATAAAAGAAGTTTTTTTTTTTAAACTCTATTATGAGATGAGTGACAGTTATAAACAAATTCATTTTTGAATAATAAATTTATTGTTTTTATTTTTAAATGATTTAGTTAGGATAGCAACCTAGATTAGCCTAAATATACCTAAAACGCCTGAATATGCCTAAATAAGCCTAGATATACCTAAAACGTGACAGCCGTTGTGCCTGTAACAACTTTTAATGCTCAATGGCTTAAGATTCGCTCCTATTTGAGTTTTTATTACATTCATATTTATTGTATGTACAAATAAATCTATCTATCGCCAAGAATAAATTAGATTTCATTCCTAAATAGATTCTATTCAATCAAATTTATATCAAAAAATATATCGATGTGGAATAAACAATAGAACAAAATTTGCTGACTAAAATTACGAAAAGGAATATTTCAATATGTATATCAATTAATATGAACTTATACAAGCATTGGCTTGAAAGAAGCCACTTTTACCGCAAAGCCCCGTTGCCAAAGGAACGTAAGTGTAGGGTCGTGTTGGACATCCCAGCGAGTCGGTGGCTTCCCACAAACGAAGTCAAGTATGGCGCGTATTAAACTGAACGTAGTCGAAACGTTTTTCTATACGAATTACTCTAATAGTCTAATTAATAGCTTGCCGAGGGTTGTACTTACAAAAGCTAGATACATTGGTTGTTAGTTTTTAGTCAGTTTCACTCTCATCA
>DWTW01002784.1:0-10635 GCA_018246275.1 Papilio slateri
GGCTTGGCTTTCCTTTTTACAAAGCTCATGAACTCAAAACTTAACTAAATGAAAACCTATTACCAATACAGAGTTTTACAAAGTAAATGAAAAAAATATTTTGAGAGAAAATCACTTCTCGTAAATACACCTAGTGAAGTGTTAAAGAAAGTTAAAGGAAGAACAATGATAATAAGAAATTCCATGAAAACATTGCGAACGTGAAAAATAACATCTCAAGTACATTGTTTAACGCACTTTTCGATGATAATCCAGCGATATTACATAGTACAGCGCGCCAGTGCGATTTTACGATAATAGACGGTTATCTCATCACCGCGCGGTTATAATGATTTCGAGATGGTCGTAAAACGCGAAACGAGCGGCGGTACAGTGCCTTAAGTGAGAGATATTACAGCTTAACTTGTTTACGAGTCACTTATCTAGGTTGTAAATCTTACGCACCACGGACAGACGCGCCACGGACACGCGGAATTAATCATTTTAATGTTTTACTGCGCCTTGAAGGGCAATTAGACGATGTGAACGGGCTATTATAATGTAGACAGGAAAGAAGCGGGGCGAGCTTTGTTATTACCAAGTAAAAATAAATCAAACCTTAACCGTCAAATTAGGTACCTGTATCTCTCTTTTAGCTGTTCTATTAAAGCCAGTAAAAGACTGTTGACTAATTTTTACAACCTAACAAGCTCAGTAATCAAGCCTAGCCTTCAGTAATTTTCGAGGCGCAAAAAATGATTCGTAAGAGGTCCAAATTCCACCCACGCCATCTTAATGGTTAGCATTTAACGCACGGTTTTATTTCTTTCTTTCTGCCTCGCATAACTTTTTTTATGAAGTTATCGGTCTGCATATTTCCAAAATTAATCATCTTAGAGTTGTTCAAGACAAGATCAATCTCCTTACTTAAGCACTACAATAATCAAGTACAATACAAAACTACAGTATCCAGAAGTATAACATAGGTTATTTTTAATTAATAAAGTGCAGTATTAATATGCACGTAGCCGACGCCGGGCTTATTGATACGTATAACCGGTAGGTGGCGCTCCCATCGAGTTCTAGGAGTTTATTTTTGACAAAAACTCGCTAATACTAGTTAACCGAACGTTCATCCGTTAGTTTTATATCAATATAGGGAAATGTAGGTGAACAATGTTAATTAATTTGGTCATGGGCCTCTCATTCTAACGACAAGTTTTAATTAATAAATCCATCCATCTTCACTGACAATTCGCCGGGAGGTAAATAAACGGACGGACAAATTATTCAGCATCTAACGATTCCCGGTTAAATGTAGGGAGAGGAAGGCGTCTTGTATTATAAATTGGAAACTGAATTAAACATCGATCTCAAGTACATTCGGCAAAGTAATCGCTTCGAATTAATTGTGACTGTAAATTGTTTCTTCAATTTCAATTTACTTTTGTAAATGATTTCTATGGATCTCTTGGAGATCCAAGAACGAGACTCTAGTAAATATTTGTTTAGAAAGGTTTAAATGCTATTCAAAATTTCTGTTTCATAGATATATGATTCAGAGTAATGATGCCTAACAGATTTACTATAACTCGAACATAGATTAAGAAATGTGTAACGATATTTTCTAAAGTGTTCTTTTGTAAATTACTTATTAAATTGTTTATTAATCTTTCTTTGGATTAAATATGTTTCCTTAACTATTGTAGGTACTTTGTAGGCGAGTGTACTCTGACAGTAAACGAACCGAGTCGTAACACAGTGAGCCGACTGTAGATTGTAATCAGTTCGAAGGTTTTATCGCGCCGCCTTTTTGTTCATTGTCATTCTATCATTCGGCGTACCAAACTATGTAGTACTTTCAAGAAAAGGTGAATTACCCGTTGTTCTAATGAGGAACGGAACGCGACGTGACGCGACGCGACGACGCGCGATACTATGCGACATGATGCGACGATACGTACAACGACTACTTAATATTTTCTCGTCGCGTCGCAGTGTCGTCTTTGTCGCTCACCTAGAACAAGGCTTGCTAATCTTTTTAGTGCCATGTTTCGAAGTTATCGCCACTTAATATCAAGTGCACTTGATTAATCATTATATGAAAAAAAAAAACTTTAACACAATTTGACTAAGTAAAAAAGTTTTTATCAGGGAAGTACTTCAACCAGACTGAATACGGGCGTTAATATATTTATACTTCTCCTCTGATGAGTAAGTTGCCGGCTTCATCCCTTTCCCATGTCTTGCTCAACTCCATTTGCCCCTAGAAATATGCTCCCCTCTCTCCTAGCAAAATACTCGTCCGTAATTGGTGTTTAGCGGTAGTGACGTAATATCAGGTGACGTAAACTTAGGTTAGCTACTAACGATACCGAAGTCTGTCTACCTTAGGGGCGTTATGACACGTGAAGACAGGGTTATTGTTATTGCCCCCCCCCCTCCCACTATCTATGGAATATGTGCCTAAATTGGCTTTTACGTAACATTAGAGCAACAAAAACCATTAACACGAGTACCCTTGTCATGGTCCGCACAAACTGCGCTTGAGGATTCACGCCGCCCATTAATTATCGATTTGCTAAACTACTTTAAAGTTTGAGAACTCGCCCACTTAGCAACTTCGCTTAAAGTTACAAGTTAGCGATGTTATGGAAGCGTGCGGATACGTCTTAATGCCGACAATTAAATGAACGGGGCTCGAAGCTGGAGCAAGCTCAGATGGAAATTATTAAAATGGAACAAGGTAATTAATTTGTTTTGAAGATTGGATAACTTAAATACTAGCGGCCCGTCCAGGCTTCGCACGAATATTTAACAAAAATGAAGCCGGGGCGGGCCGTTAGTTTTAACATAAAAAAGAAGTTATTATGACATATCTGTAATAGTTAGACTAATGGTATCAGATACTTTTTTGTAGATATTGATGTCCTCTATAAAATTGTAATGAATCACTTTGCTCTATTATCAATAATTTTCGCAGCGTACGCGATACAACGATTTTTTTCATACGTTTGGTTACATTATCGAAGTTTTCATACGGATCCCTAACTTTTTTGAAAATACTCTATATCCTATGTTCATCAGGGATAATGTTGGATTCTAGTAGCGAATGAATTTCAACAAATCGGTCTAGTACTTTCAGAGCCTATTCATTTCAAACAAACAATCAAAGCTTTTCTCTTTATAATATTAGTTTAGAAAAACATCATTTAGATTTTTAGACATTATCAACTATATATTTATAATATTTTTCTCGTCTTTCAATTGGCTTACCTTAATGTCTACGTTCAAAGATAATCGGATAGCGTCGTTTAACGACTCCGCGCGACTTCAGCGGATGCGCTGTTCGCTTATTGGATAAGCAGAGCCTTATGTTAATCCGAGTAATTGGTTTCTCACTGCACTTGGTTATGCAATTGAGGTCTTGTTTATTGTGGGGCGTTGAAAAATATTTACTTACAACGTTAATTTAATGTATAAATTAAATCTAATTATATTAATTATACACTGGAATAGTGAGACGTTTTAAACAGGGAGAGATTATTACTTTAACAATGACGGCTGGATTTATTTAAGATATAAACTTTTGACGTATTCAAAAGTCAATCTGACAACGTACTGAGTACTGATTAAAATCAAATATCTACATACATATGTTTGTCGCATAACTAGGCAGTATTCCAAACCCACTTCCCTTCATTAATTTTCCTCAACTATACTTCGTCCAACCGTTTGTGTCACTTTTGACAGGTCAAGAAGTGATGTCCTAATTACGTTACTGATTCGATTTCTGAAAACAATCAACTTCACGTATGAAGAAGTTTTAATCGCTTTGACCAATTCACATACCATTTTTGCGCAACGTTTTGTTTGTTTTTCTTTATATAGAAAAAATCATATGTTTAAATTAGTATCAACTGATTTAACAAATTGATATTTCGTTTTTCTATACAAGATTTAATGTTATAGATGATTCAAGTGATTCCAGTTGATACGAAGAAGAATTCGACGACAATTCCTAATAAAAATAGTTCTTTTATTAGATTATTTTGTCTTTTTATTTGAATATTTAATCTTAATTACTTATTGTTAATATTTAAATACAATTAAAAATATTTAACAACAATTTTCTTTTGAAAAGATCACCTTAATAATTTTAATATCGCTTTTGTAATCAATGGGTTCAAAAAATATTGAAAATAATCGCGTTTGCTCAAAACAGTGCCCAAAACGTATTAGTATTTTTTCACTATGATTCATTATTTCAATAATTAAGTAACTTCAGAAGCTTGCGTATATCGAGAGTTAAATAAATAGTTGGATGGGCTATACCTTCTCCCCATTCCACGTACAGACAGACAACGCACTTTTATCTTTTGGTGTCGTTGCGAAAGTCACTTGCGTCATGCAGAAGCATGTACACTACGTATGTAATCAATTAGTGCTGTGAAGTAATTTTTTTTTTTATGGAACAAGATGGCAAACGAGCAAGCGGGTCATCTGACCTTAAGTGACCGCTACCCATAGGAATCCGCAACATCTGTGTCGCAGATGCGTTGCCTTCCTTTAATGGACAAAGGTGAGGATAGACAGGAAAAGGATATTTCCTTTTCCTATTCATCCCCTCCCCGTCCAACCCTCTTCCCCTTCCCATCCTAACCTTATTAGGAAAGGATGGAAATAGAAGAGGACTAAAATTGGACCTTCGGCCTCACTCGCAGAATCATACTTCTACTTCACGCCTGTCTTCTATGAGGTCGTAGTATTTCACCGGTTGAGCCGGCCGGCATTTGTGCAACGATTGTCGTTGTTGACTCTACCCAAATAATGAATAATTAGTAATTTTTATAGAGATTAAAAAAATCTTCCAAACTTCGTATGTACCTGCTCTAAGATATTAATTTTTAAATCGAGTCAACCTGAATGCAACAGCCATTAAGTAATTCTACTATGTTTAATTTTAGTTTTATCTCTACTTGCAATAAATAATCTCTATCGAACATAACAGAGCTTAGCCGAACATACAGTGTTGCTGTTTAAATTGTGCTCCCTAAAGCCACTAATGCGAGGGCCGGGTCCTCGCAAACTCCAGATTTGAGATACGCTAATGCGAGTCGAATACACCAGACTTTCGTACGGAGTGCCCTCGGTTATCGGTCATTAGTGACGCTTTTTGCTTGCACTAGTTGCTGCATCGCGAACAAATGTGTCCCATTTTGTGATATTTAAGGTTGATACGGTTATTAATAGATTTCGAAGCGGCCCGTGTGGGTAGAGCTTTGTTCTATCTTCATCCTTAAGGTGTACAAAGCTTCCTTTTTGTTTGTTACTTCTGTGTTCAATTCATATAGAATGTATACTTGACGTGTAGAACATGTAGAAATTCTAATTAATTTAATGACAAAGAAAAATTTTCCCGCGGCTTCGCACGCTTTCGTTTCTTTTTTTCCTCGCTGGAAAGTTTTGTAACTTATTTGGCATATAATGTGTGTGTGTGGCATATAATGGCATGTAATATGCTTGGCGTTTGCTGGCCACAAGTTGTCATTATTAAGTTAGCAACTGTCATGAAGATCCAACAGAGGTCAGTTGTCACGCACTCACTGTCGTAGTGCGACGGTCGCAAATGTTCCTGCAGCCTGTGCAGTGAATGATAATATAGATAATAGTCAAACATAACGCCGCCTTGACTGTCGCAAAAGTTTCGTAAACACGATTAGTTTTATTCTTATATCGAAGAATATAAAATTAAATAAGTTTATTTTTTTTTATTTAAGGCAATCTATTTTTTATTTTCAATAAATTTTCGATATAATCACAATAATATTTTAACCAAAAATAAGAAACGACAAAACCGCCAAACTTGTCTTTAATAAAACGCGTCTTATTACAAACATAGTCGTGAATAATTCTTTGATAAGTAATACTATGTACTTATCAAATAATTATTCACGATAGCGAAATTCACAGTGAATATTTAAGACTCACAAATAGCACTACACTATAAAATGAAAATATTTTTAACATGATTCTAACAAAATATTTATTTGAAAAAATATTCAATGATGCTCGTTTGGTTTACAAATGACTCAGATGTCTTACATGATCGTATAAACTTGGTTACGGATCTATTTTATTCATTTTATCTGTTGCTATTTTATTTTATTCATATTTATATCAACAAAAGCACAACAGAGTACGACTCATAAAGAATCATTCATAAATGATGTACACTACATTAAATCTTAATACTATTCTGAATAGGCCCATATAATTCACGCAGGAGTAAATGTGAGATTAACTGCTCGGTTAAATCAACATTAAGTCAGGCTCCTCAACATTCCTGAACCGATGCGCGCGATACCCCGGTAGTAAATCATAGCCGCTTCAGGGCTCCGATCGGTTGCCATGACAACTGACACGGTTAGGGTTGCCACATTGAATAAAATGGGATTTTTATATGAATACTTCTGACAACTACGTCATTATGCATTCCACGCAAACAACTTTTTTATTTATAACCATATAATTTTATATTTCTTTTTATTAGGTATGTAATGATAACAGTGGTACAGCCCGCAACAACAACATCTGGTGCACGAACGGCTCAACCGGTGAAATACAACGACCTCACAGAAGACAGGCGTGAAGTAGATGTATTTTGCGTTTCGTCTGATAAGTGAGATGCCGGAGGCCTAATTCTAGTTATTTCCCCCCTCCCATCCTCTTCTAATAAGGATGGGATGAGAAGGGGGAGAGGATTTGACGGAGGGGATGTATAGGAAAAAGAAATATCCTTTTTTCTGTTTATCCCCTCTGTCCATTAAAGGTAGGCAACGCATCCGCAACTCATTAGCTTGTTGCCGATGCCTATGGGTAGCGGTCACTTAATGTGGTGAACTGTTGCTCGTTTGTCATTTTCTTCCTACCTACCTATCTTAAGCCAGGTTTAGCAAAGCAACACAAACACGGTATATTTATGATTGTAGAAGAAGCGAGAGAGGTGTGCCACGACCATGCCAAATAGAAATCCGTAATCTCTGCCTACACCTCTTGGTTACGGGTGTGAATACAAAAAAACCTAAAATTATCTGTATTCAAAGTAATATATCGATATATGTAACAAGAACATCCCTAGTAATACCTAATAGGAAGAGACCTCTAGCTCAATGTAGTGGAAACCGAATGGTTTGCAGCTGATTTACGAGTTGCCGGGAATCGAACCCCAGTTGGGGTAATTTCCGCGAGACGCGAGGCCGCTTACGTGGAACTAAAAGTTCAATGTAACCTTTTGGTAAATGGCGAGGGATCGACCTACATGCGAAAGGTTCGACTTGTGCTCGAAGCAACGTACTTGATCACTGATCATTATTTACGACCACTTAGTATCTGGTAATCAGTGTACGTGTATCCCCGTGAGTGCTTATAAAGGGACAGGCAGAGATTACAGATTTCATTTGTAACGATTCTGGCACTTCCTCGCTTTTTATTTTATGTTATCGGGTACTTCTTATCGATCCGATGATCCAGAAGGTGCGAGCCTCGAGGTTGCTACATCAAATTACTCTAGAGTATTCTTACTATCGTACAATAGTTTTTTAATGGTAAAATGGGCTAAACGTGCAAGCGGTTCACTTTATCAAAGTTACTACCGTAATTCATATACATCTGCAAGATACAGATGTGTTGGACAGAACAGAGGAAGGGATAGGAAAGGGATTGGACTTCCTAGGTCAGTCATTCATAACCTTTCCTTATCCTTCTGGAAAAGCATAGAAAGATATGACGTTATATTTTAATTTTTACTATGCAACGTGATTGAAATCGTGTTTTATAATAAATATTTACTTGCACCTAGTTGAATGTAATCTAACACCGTACCTATTGTTCATAGCAAAACAGTGCAGCGATCACGCGCAGCCGTGCCGGTGTCACTCGACACCTACAGTCGACGCCACGCCGTCCCGACCGTTCTGTGGCAATACCGATGACTCGAACCTTCTATCCTCACCTTGTCTAACCGCACAGTTCGCGGAAAAAGCACCGCGACTCAAAACAATCGGATCAATTGACTATTCGAAACGTGCCACGTATAATATCAGTTTGCGGTGTCGTAATACGTATACGTTATGAACAGGTGTGCGCGATTACGTCTGGTTAGAATTATAACTTTTTATATATCATACTAATATAGAGTTCCATCAACATCCGTCAAAAGGCGTATTGTCAACCACCGACTGTGAGCGAGCGTAACGCAGTTTATGTTTTTTCAATGCATATTCAACTTTTATTCACACCGAACCGACGCTACGCCATTACGCAAGACGTAATTGCTGACATTTTTTTTATGATATTTCACGTTCACATTGGAGCTTACAATAAGCCTGCTTACAGTCGGCAGCTGACAATACGTTTGGTGTAAACATGGCCTTATAAACTTTATTCATCACAGCATTCCCTTGCTGTCCTCGTCTAGTTTCCATCAAATTAAATTAATATCTCATCATCACTCACACCCGTAACCCAGCAGAGTGGGCAGCAAGGGATGATGTAGGACTACTAGAAAGAATTTTTGAAAATTCTTTTTATCTAATAGTTGTTAAGCGTACAAAGGCGCAAGCAACAGCTATTATTTAATATAACAAATAAAACTCATTATGCACGCATTATTTCAACTTACGGCAGTATTTTTTCACAGCTGTAAACAACAGTCGGTCCCGTTCTATGAAACGTGACCTCGCTGAACTATCGGCGAATAAGGTTTTAATATTTAATGAATTATATGTAACGAGTACAGCTCGCGATATGGCATTATCAGCGTAGTTGATGGTGTGTACCTACACGCCGTAGTTAGACAATGTAACCGCAAAACTTGCGCCAAACGTTCCCTAATTGATATGCTATTTACCAGTGTCTACCAACCTCTTTCATTACGCGGCCCGCACCATGAAAAAAAATGTGTGTGTGTGTACTTATGTACACGCGTGAGAAGTTATACTTCTGTGGCGTAACAAGATAAAAATCTTTTCAAAAATTTAATATTTCGCCTTATTCTACGTTTGTAGAAAAAACGACACTAATAATAGAAAAAAGATATGTTATAAATTGGAAGTTTTATTAAAACGCATTATATAGTTAAATAAAGTTTATTTAAATATCACAAATAAATAAATATCATGAATACAGTTGTCACTTCTCACGCAAACATACGTTAAATAAAACGTCAACTTAAATGTTGACTATAGCTAACTTCAGGGTGTCGGTTCTTCGTGACGGTGTGCGCGCCAATCGTAAAAATTTACTCTCATCATTTTTCCCTAACGCGCCAAAAGAAGTATAAGTTCAATACATCGCAACCTACCGCAGCTTCTAATTAGAATTTATTTTTGATGAGAAGCATGTGATGGATTTGGATCCGAGTATGTGACCAGAAAAGTAATAGACCCAGCAATCACAACAACTGTTGCACGAAGCACCACGTGAACGTGTGTCCACCTCACAGAGTACCGGTGTGAAGGTAAATACTTCTGCGTTTAGTCTGACGAATGGGTGCCCCACCCCATCCAATGACCTTCTTATTCTTCTTATCTTCTTTTCCTATCACTTCTAATTGTTGTGGACGCTAATAGTTTGCCTCGGTCACTTAACATCAGGTGAACAGGCTAATATTTATATAATACCGTAAAAAATATATAAATTACGTTAACGCTGAATACATATTTGTTTTTTATTAAAATCAAATTATTAATTCATTTGACTTATGATATTTGCACATTTAGTTGATTGCCTTTTGAAAGAGATATCTGTTACTGTAAAATTGCATTCGTGACCTTTTAAAACAGACCTTTTGTCCCATTTAAACATCTTAAGTGGTAGCGACCCAGAAGTTGAGAAACACTGTTATATATGATCGCGAAAACAAAACACATTTGACCTACTTATTATGTTTTTGTTACAACTGAAGCGATAACTGTCGCTTATCGGTAGGGATTTAAATAATTCTTTATTTTACAGCGTTAAGTGCTTAACAGACAAATTCACTATAGTGAGAAAACACAAATAAAGAGAGAATTAGAAAGTTTTAAATGTGTAGTACATAAATATCTGTGTTTACATTGAGAACCTAGTTGCTACGCTGCTGCTTGCGTCTACTTCACAGCCAAAGAAAAATGTGTAGGAAATTTATTTATTATATTTTAGCTCATTACCTTCCCTTGATGTCTTTACCACCATAGGTGACTTTGACGTTGCAAGGGCTACCCTCAGGCGGGGGCTTGTAAGTGACATCGTAAGTGCCATTGCCGTTGTCCTTAATGACAGGCTTCTCGGCAATCGGGCCCTTGTCTGTGCTCACTTGAACATCAAGAGGCGCCTTGGCAGATTTTTTGGCGTCTACTTTAAAGGTAAGCTCTTCAGCGGCTCGGCAGTTGTTGGGATCAACACCAGGGCCAGAGGCAGTGACCTTTGAAGCGTCAACTTCAGCCTTAACTGGCACCTTAAATGGACTTCCTGTTTCAGAAAAAGTTTTGCAATTAATCATAAAAACTTGATAATATGGCAAACATACCAGGCACGTGTTGATCACCAAATCGCACTGAAATGTCATAATTGCCACCTTCATCGGGTATATACTGCACCGAGCATGTTCCATTG
>DWTW01002785.1:0-10635 GCA_018246275.1 Papilio slateri
ATATATATATATATCAAGGGCGATGTGTGTATGTATGTTCCCTATAGACTCCGAAACGGCTGGACCGCTTTCGAAGAAATTTTGCGGGTGGTCCTCTGAAGTTTGGTAGCGATCGATCAATATAATTAATGTTACCCAGGCGAAGCCGGGCGGATCACTAAGATCAAAGTTATTAATCTCACATCCAGAAGAAACAGATGAAGTTTGCATCGCCAGTATGAAACAAAACTTTCTTACCCCACCTGCCATGGCTAACACGAAATCTCTGATCTGCAAAATGCTACTTCAGGAACTTTAAGACCTATCTCGTACTTTAGTTGTCCATCGAAATTTCTACTTACAGCTTACGCTATACGACTTTGATCCTTTAAATCAGCTTGACCGACGGTCAGACACCAAGTACCAAATGGCATCATAATAAGGATAATATTGATCTTTTAACGGTTATCAGCGCCATAAAGTCATATTTCGGTTCTGGCGTGGGTTAATACACAGTTCCAACAACTATTTCTTACAAAAAAAATTATATTTTGTACGCTTTATGATTTTCAAAACTTTTAAATCATAGATTTATATACCTCTAGAAACCGTGTTCCATACGTCGTTCCATACGTCAATGTCTCGTAGTGTCAGTGCCTGTGCGAGAGACTTTAGTATATTACTTACCGCTTTTGCATTAGTGTGCGTGTCTCGAATCTATACCAGCGTAATATTGTTACCCCAAATTGGGAAATATGCTAAGTAGATTATAAAAGGCCTTTAAGTTTTTAAAAATAACATTTATTTTTAAGGACTACTATCAATAAAATAAATTAATGTTTTCTAAACAAAAGCTACAGAAAGTATTCAAAATTTTCAAATTTTGAATTTCGAATACTTCCTGTTTCCCCTTGTTTTTATAGAAAGCATTATAAAAAGTCATAAAACTATTTTTATTGCTCATTTTTACGGAACATAGTCTTCATTTTCATAATGATAATGTATTTGATTATTTAAAGAATATGACAAAGTGAATACTTAATATTAATTCTATCCAAATAAATAAACCTATGAACAATATACTAAAACATTTGTGTGTAAATCAAAATTAAATTTCGAAATATATTTTAATGACTTTCTAATCTATCGTATTTTATTTTATCTTTATGGTAAATACAATTGTGTAATGTAGTCGACAACACCTAACTAGTAATGGCGGCACATTGTTTTTTTTTTATTATTCAGCTGTGCATAAATATTCAGAATCACTTCAATGTCCGCATCATTCACTTATTTGTGACACGTGATGTTCGTATACTATTTTCCTTTGAGCTATAGTTTTTACACAATTTCACTGCAGTCATTTTCTTAACTACAATCATGGAGACTTTGAATTCGTGCAGCGGGAAACGTCCGACTGCGGGATTCTAAGAAGTCGCCAATTGGCGACTTTACTCGGCTTATTTTTTGAGCCTCGAATTAGGTATCAGAAGATATGTGACATCTTAGTTTTAAAAATTTATATTTTCCTTTTTGATTATTCAAAGCAATCTTATTTTTTTTTCTTCTTTCGTTACATAGTTGACTATATATTGCCAGTGTTATAGGACAATATTCACTTGAAATCCACGATTAGCATAATGTTTATATATATTTATTGTTATGGGGAGTGACGAAATAATAAACAAAGAGTAACAAAGACATTTTATTAACAATATTTTATAGCTAAACAATTAGTCAGAAATAAAAATAAAACTGCCTCTATAAAAATATATAGCTTTATAAAATCCATAATTATATTATTATCACATGTTGCGTGTTTATTGATGGAATCGTATAAGTATTGAAAGTAGACAAACGTCAAATACATTTTTATTGTCATGTGACATGACATGGCGCCAATACCAAATTGACCACAGATCAATCAAAAGTAGATAAAAATGCAACCTGACGATACCTATTTTTTTACAAATAAATAGAAAAAATATGATCATAATTTACGTTTAACGTAAAATTATCTTATTCTCGAAATCTTTCATTCATGTTTACAGAGTAATAATCATTTCACTATCGATTTCAATCAACATTCAAATCGTGCGATACGCAACCATGTTAAAATTATACTTTGTCTCTTTCAATAATAATAGTTGTTTTTTAAAGTTTTGAGCGTACTAAGTTTTTTTTTGTGTTTTATTCTTTTTTATATGGCTACATATAGGAACTAATGACACTTTTACCAAAGCAGCTAATTATTTTTAAACATACATAGATAGAATCGTAATATGGCTGACTGACTTAGAACTCTCTGTGCAATTCTATTGAAAATTTCAAGGTGAAATTTACGGTTTTAATGCTTAAATGTCTAATTTAGCCTTCCAAAGGCGGGTTTGCTTAGACATATAATTTATTAACATGATTTACTAAGGTAAAAGATGGGACCATAAAAGATTACGTGTAATTATTGAAATCAAAATAAGTTATAAATAAAAATAATACGTAATTGTGCGTTTTAGATTCAGGTAAATGTAAAAGAAGAAATACAAGTAATAGTTGATTAAAATAAACATAAAACCCGACTGAATACTTTTATTCATGACACCATGACCCCACCCCCTTTAGTTTTTACGTAGTAATTCATAAATGTGGTTTTCAATCTTTTTTTGTAAACAGAAAGTTAAAAAATTTTATTGGCTCATATTTGTCTTCATTTATACGGGTGTTTCAAAAGCGCTTAACGCTTTTTTAAACAAAATTTTTGAATATAGCTCAAAAAAGCTCAGATTTCCCTAGAGGATATTGATTTTGTGATGAAAACCCGGTCTCCATGCGTGGTGTTTTGAAGATCCCCCCCCCTCTAATTCTAAAACATAGTAACTAGAATGCATGCGATGGAAGTGGATTAGGAAATTGTAATTCACCCAAATAATCATGACGCCATTTTCCACAGTTAAACATACGAACTCTTCTTCACTGCGAAAGAGACAAAAATAGAGATTCATAAGAGCGAGGGGGGGCAAATATAAGTTCAAGTTTGCGAAATTTTGGTATTACGGGCCTCTATCTATGTATATAAAATGTTTTTGTTATCTACAAATGAAGCAGAAATAAATAAAAGCTACTACGTAAAAGCGGGATAGATACAAAACACTGAATGTAAATTATTTGGTTTGACAAACGCAAAAGGTTATTTTGTATATAAAAAATTCCTATACTCAAGTTAGATCGTTTTTAAAGTGAGAGTAACTTAATATAACATAATAGAATCTTATGTTAGCCTTGTAACACTTAACATTATGTAAAATACTTCACTAAATGTGCAGTATTGGTATTCAATACCGTTGTGTAAAAGTTTGATATAAAATCCTATAAGGGTACTTTTAAAACTATCAGTAACTGTTGTACAAAAATATACTTTAAGTATATTCCTGAAAGGTTGAATGTCGCTTGGTCCAACATATTTTTTTTCTTTTTGAGTGATTTTTTTTATAATTTTCCCATCTGTAATATTTATTCTTTGACAATACACAAAGAGACACGCTACACTTGTAATTGTACTTTGTAACAGTACGCGTTTGTGTGCGTAGGTAGTAAACAACCAATGAGAACGCTCAGATTAGTTCGTGACGTGACATAGGGGAACGCACACAAATGCACGTATTGTCTCCACATGTCTCAAATACAACTGTCTCACTGACATTAGACCATAGACTTACGTGACATTTTTTTGTGTTATACTTTTTCTAACGTGACATCTAAAAAAAAGGTTTTAATGTTTAAACTTTTGCTAAATTCAACCCTACCTTTACAGCTTTAATAAAATTTGAAATAAACAGCGTTCAACTGTTCAAGGAATATGAAGGTGAGGACAGTGTGGGGTCCCAACCGGGCGTAGTACGGCAGGAAGCCTTTCCATAGCGAGAACGCGCCCTCATTGCGCAAGAGGTTCATGACCACGTTCAACTGACTTTGACCTTTGGCAGCGTTTTGAATCCTGCAAAAAAGAACGTCGGAAATAAATATGGTTAAAAAAGGTTTATAAAAAATAATTGATTTATTTGTAATTGGTAACTTTTGAAAGCCCAATTGAAATGTGTTTTAGCATCTTTGGAATACTCGCGAATATTGTTTTCGCGAGTTATCCAAGGACACAACGTCGATACGATAATTCAGGAATTAATTATTTATTAAAAACAATACAACACCATTACAGTATATCTGCGCACTAAATTAGGAAAGAAAAAAATGCGCTCATGCCCGTAACCCAGAGGGGTAGGCAAAGATCACGAATTTCCATTTGGTGCGATCCTGGCACACCTCTCTCGCTTCATCTACGTCCATACATCTATTCATTAATATTTTTCAATTAATTTCAAGGGCGTATTATGAGATTATTAGATTGTTGTCGACACACTGATTGGTCAAAGGGCTGAGTGACCAGATAAAAATACTCACACAATCGGAATTAGTATTTTAATAGAAAAAAAATTGTTCTTTATTATAGTCCATACAGCATAATCATGAAATTATCGATTTCAACTTCTATTAGAATATTAATCGAGAATCGAATAGATTGATTAACGATTATACACTCCTGAGAGCTGTCAATATTATCATCCTAAACAAATCCTTGACAAAGTGCTACAAGTTGACGATTGTTCTTTATTTGATTACTCATGGCAAAGTAGCGAGGAAATACAGCCTCCTTCGATTTAGTTGAACGTTTTTGAATTACGTTTGGAAGTATTTAATAAATGCATTAAGAAATCAAAAAAAAAAAGTAAGAATACATACTTCGATTTCAACGATTTTTATTATCAACGCCTTCTAACTACAGCAAATAAAAAATATTAAAGACATAGTATCAAACATTTCATTGCTGTCCGTACGTGAATTCAATCACGTAGAGTATTTTACAATGTGATTTAAGAATATATATTTTCGCTTTCTATAGACAGGATTTTCTATGGCAAAGACAATAGAAAAATCCTACCGAGGTTCATATAAGACAACTGTTTAGGGTCCCAAGTACTAGATTTCCTTCAAATATTCTCGCAGTAAATGTTTTATAAGTAACCTAATTTATATAAAGAACACGACTATATACCGAAGTATAGTTAGAAGGCACATTTTGATAGTATATACTTTTTTTTTAAATTAAACCGTTTATAGTCGAAGACGTGTTCAAATTAGTATTTTTTTGAACCTCTCATGAGCAGAAAGAAGGTTTTTCCTGGTTAAGTTAATGCAAGTTATGATCATTATCTATACTAATGTCATGAAGAGAAAATATTTGATTTTTTGCTTGCTCCGAATAAATTCCAAAACTACTGAACCGCTTTTAAAAATTCTTTCACCAATAGAAAGCTCTTGTATCTATAATTATATTTTATTTTTAATTTGTCTATTTATCTACTCGAGCGAAGCTGTGGCGGGTTGTTAGTTGCATCACATAATATCTAAGGAGTTTGTATTAGAAATCAATAAGCAATCGATATAAACAAGTTTAAGTTACCAGCTCTGTTATATTTCGTCATGTATGTAACGTAATGTGCAAACACTAAAAATAGCAAATAACTAGAATTTGTGAATCAGTCATCAAAGATTTCGTTAACTTGTAAAAAATATTGTGTATCAATATAAAAAAAATAATAGCAATTGAAACAGCGAAAGATAAAAAATAATTAATAGACAAAAATAAGCCAAGGTCAAGCGAAGGGAACGATCTCAAAAAAGTAACAGGTCCCTTATGGACTAGAAATGCTGGGGATAGACAAAAATTGAAGTCTTTAGGGGAGGCCTATGTCCAAAGACAGTCTGTAGATTAAAAATACATATACCGGGCGCCGGTTCGGTTTCCTTACTAGCCAATAATGTTATCAACAATTAATAGGCTTCATAACATATAAATGTCATACAAATATTGTCAATAATCTTTAGCAATAAAGGCTTTATTATTTATAATTGACAAAAAAACTGATTTTTTTTATGTGAATGTTTTGGCAGTGCCAACTCACGGTGATAATACGATCAAATAACTATGGTGCTTCCACTCGATGTACAGTGAGGGTAAAAAAAGGTTCGTCGCCTTAAAGTCGACATTAGCTTGAGCTACGAACACTGACAATTCAATAGAACATATTCGATTTGAACTTCGTATAGATTTAGCTCATTATAAATTATGTTGATATGAAACTATTCTATATTGACCCTTACTGTCACATAAAGTAAGCATAATTTTATATGCAGTTGTCTGCCTATTGATTTAGTTCTAAAAGTACTAAGAGTCAATGTCTTGATAATGGAGCGACTTTGAAAATTGATGAAGGTCTTGGTACCCCGACTGTACTTACAAGGTGACACGCGTCAAAATAATAGAGAATATTATTTTAACATCGTGTTAAAATAAGCGTTGCGCATTCGTCAATAGACATAGAATTCATCATTACCTTTAGTATTATTTCACAATCATTATATAACGATAAACGACCAATATTTTTCTTCCCGTGGTTGTTTGAATATGTATTGCGTAAGATATTTTATTTATGCAATAAATAACGCAATCATTGAATTGTTATTTCAGTAGTACTACCAGTCAGACAGCAACTTCAATTTTACAACGCAATCATGTTGAGAAATAATTATTTTGCATAATAAAAGATTACATATTGATTTTTTAAAATGTTATATTAATTTAAATCATTAGTATTAATCAGAGACAACAAAAGAAAATATATATTTTATTGTTCAACAGATGTAACATAAAAACCTAACTAACTATAAATATTAATCACAGATAATTTATAAATAATAAATTGATGTTAATGGTAAAAAAAGGTTAATTTAAATCACAGTTAATATGAGAACCCAAAAAACTTATAGTGCGACCAACTTATCTGCGAAGTGGCGAAAATTAATAAAATGAACTACAGCCGCCATATTGAAATGTCAAACGATTGTCAGTGTCAGCTGGTTTGTCAGGTATAGCATATTAAATTACCCGATGTAATGAAATAAGTATAATTATTAAATGAGTTCACTGCTATTGCGGAACTAACTCATGTACTAGATTTATGTTTTTCCACAGATAAATAGCGCTAATAAAATTCATAACGTATATTTCAGGTGTAAACACAGGTCTAAATTCAAAAATTGTCACAGGGTTAAATAGAAGAATAGAATTGATAGTAGGTTAACTAGACACGATATTGTTTTTGTGCAGTGAAAATGATTTACTTTTCATTTTAAAATTCCGATTTTGTGCATATTCAATTTAATTGGCAACACTGAAGCGACGGTGGCGCCGCCACTCAGTTCACAGATAAGTTGTTCCGTCTGTATTGAATGTTTATAAGTGACATTAAGTCACAAATGTTGTACGACTTAAGAAATTAATGTCAATCACAGATAATCTAAAAACTTAGACATTAACCACGAATAATATAAAACCTATTACTATTGACAATTTGTTTCAAATATTAAATAAGTTGATCTCAAATACAGGTACAGTAAAAGCCATAAATTAATAGGAATCACAGATATTATAAAAACTTGACATCAGCTTAGAATAAAAAGCTAGGTTTAACCCATAGATTTGATTATTTTATAGAAGCTTCAGACATCGTCGTCTTCGATTGTAACATATTGAATAGCTAAAATAATATAAAATACATTACACGTCAAATAATGATTGTTTGTACTTTATTTGTTTTTTTTTTACTCATAAACAGTCACGTGTTCAGTTAATTTTGTGCACATTTATTAGAGAATTAAAATTAAATTAAAGCAAACAAAGTAAAAAAAAAGCTCTGTCGTAAATTGGTGTCATTTAAAACCTGGGATATTTGAAAGCCCAATTTCTCGAAAAATAATGGATAGCGATTCAAATTATTAACAGATAATTTTGCCCTATACCACCTCCTGGATCCGCCAAGTGGATACGTATTATATGAGTGTGTGTGTATATATATAAATATAAATATATATTACTTAATGTACATATATTATACCCCATAATTATGGAAAAATTAAATCACAACATTACTTTAAACACAACTTATACAAATCCTTTAAAAAATCAATAAATATCCTATAATCGGTTCATGTTAATTTTAGTCGAGGCAATAGGTCTATGAATATCTGAAGTAGGCAGCGTTGAGCTGTTCAAGGAATATGAACGTGAGGACCGTGTGGGGTCCCAGTCGAGCGTAGTACGGTAAGAAACCTTTCCACAATGATAATATTCCTTCTTTAGCCAACAGATTCGAGATAACTCCGATTTGGCTTTGACCTTTAGCCGCGTTTTGTATCCTGGAATTGTCAAAATTAGTAAAAAAAAAATTCGATGATAGTCGACTACAGTGAAGACGTTCTCGCGAACGAGTTCTTTTTCTCAGGAGTTATATATGATAAAAGTTGGTTTGTATTTTTTATGCTTTTTTCTTAAGGCGAAGGAAATTTGATCCAATTATCGATATAATGGTAGGATCATCGTTTACGAAACATATCTATGGGAGAAAGTTCGTAAAGGGTTGTTACCTTATAAATGAATCACGAAAGTTAGTGGCAGTGTTGATAGCGGTCGTCCTGGGCGAAATTATACCGACCAGATTGGTGACAAATTAAAGAAAAGCGATATAAGAGTACCCATAACCAATGACCATGTTGATGTAGGAATGTAGAAGATGCGAGGGAGGTGTGCTAGGATCGTGGTGGAAATCTGTGATCCCTGCCTACCCCTATGGATGTATAGTTACCTGGTCTTGATGATGTCGACG
Source organism: Papilio slateri (assembly GCA_018246275.1). Taxonomy (NCBI): domain Eukaryota; kingdom Metazoa; phylum Arthropoda; class Insecta; order Lepidoptera; family Papilionidae; genus Papilio; species Papilio slateri. Next base: position 8,754 of record DWTW01002785.1, read on the forward strand.
GGCATCGAGACGATGGTGGTGACGAGGCCGGACACCATGGAGGCGCAGAAGTGCAACAGGATGCCGTCCGGCACCTTGCCCAGAAACACCTCTCTCGCCTGCAAATAACGTATCATTAAACTTTTAAACTATCTTTTTTATATAAAGCGAGCAATTCTTTTATGTCAATTTATATATTTTGGCTAACTCGCAAACTGTTCTAACGTAATGGATGAAATTTTGTATTTAGATACGCGTTTAATGTTTAAATGTATCTGTATAGGTGTCATTCCCATAAAAACGCCGAATTTCTACAAAAATAAGAAAAACGAATTTTTAAAGCGCCATCTCTTAGGTCACGGATGATAAATCTTTTGACAACAATGCAAAATCTTACTGGAACCTAAAATTTCTGTCATAACTCTAGATGTGATTATTCGAATTGTTAATATCTTCCTAAAAAAACGATCTTACATCGACTGAGATAACAATGCAGAGCGAAGTTTCGAAGCACAGTTAGTTTCAATGTAGTAGTGTGTTTAGAGTGCATGCATGCAGCATGGAGGCCATGCTGCATGCATGCATCATGCACATGCAATTCAATGGTAGTATTTAATTTCCTGCTTCTAATAGAAGGTTTAAGTTTTTTTCTTCTTGCCCTTTTCTCACTTATGGTTAACTTGGTTGGACATGGTTCACGACAATAGTCGAATTGCGGGATTCGAACCCACGACCATGTTGTGCACGTTTCGCGGTCCGTACTCTTAATATGCAGATAAAATGACTTGCTAAGATTTGTGATGGATATATAACACTTATGTACTAGTTATTTATATTTTTCACTTTTCTTTTTATTGTGAGTGTTTTTTTTCTCTCTCTTTGCACTTGAAATTGTGTTTATCTTTATAGTGTTGTATTGTTGGATGGATTAAATGGATTTATTATTATTATTATATTATGTCGGCGGAGATATTTTTCATCTTTTCTCAAATATCAATCCTATTATAGAAAACAAAAGTGGTATTCACAATCCATTTTAATCGATTTTTTTCGACCATTGCATGCCCGACGGACAGGAGGGTAATATTTTACCCTCCCGTCAGTCTGGCAAAAACTTTACTCGTACATAGTTTCACGACAAAAGAAAGACAAAAGACAAAAGAAAGTAAAGGAACATTTCTTTTTCTTGGGATAACATGTGTTTTATAATGTACATCATATACAGTCCTCCCTGCGTTCCCAAACTGGAAACCAGCTATTTTTGGACCGAGAAGCACCAACCCTGGGCTGGTGTCATCGGCCAAGTGAAGAGTTACCAACTATACCTGCTGACCATTTTACACCGGCGCTAATAGTTCGCGCACTGTACCTGCGAGTAGGTCCCAAGTTGCGCCGCGTTCACCACCATGGCCCTGACCACGGTGGGCGTGGCGCCGCGCCACAGCTTCGTCACGCCCTCTTCTTTGATAATTCTGAAATAAATAAAAACTTTAGTATATCGATATTTTTCTAGCAATATACTGCCTTGGTAAGTGAAATATTTATAATCAACATAAATAAATGTATATACTAATAAATAGAAAAGATTTGATTGTTTGTTTGTTTCGGATTAACTTAAAAATTACTCAACCAGCTCTTTTATCAGCGAATAACCTTAGCAATGTATATTTTTAAATTTGTCTATCTAACTACCCGAGCGAAGCAGGGGCGCGTAGCTAGTACTTTATAGACACAACTGCTGCGGCACGTGTCGCAAGAATATGTCAGCTCAGATGGACAATTACTACTACTAACTTTCATTCATTCACAATAAGAAGAGTTAGGTTAGAGCCCTAATCCTACTCCTTTCCCCCTTAAGGAAGGGGAAGAGGATTTGACGAGGGAGAGGATGGACAGGAAAAGT
>DWTW01002786.1:0-10633 GCA_018246275.1 Papilio slateri
CTATTGTAAGGATGTATGAATTATCTTTTATTGCTATCTAACTTATGTGTTAATTTAAATTAGTGAGTTAAGTTAAAAAATATGTAATTTTGCTTGTATTAGCGATAATACGAGCAAAAATACATATTTTAACGCTTCATAGCCACAGAATGAGCACAATCTAATTCCAAGGTCCGACTACCATTAGAAATATTACTGTTCTAACTTAATGTTATAGAGACAGCACTGCCACTGCCTTTATATAGCTATGTAAACGTCGTGAACGAAATCCGTGACAGATGTTGAGATATCGGATACCAAATCTGGGTACCCGTATTATGACTGGAGTAGTTCAATGAGCGATCTTTTTTCGTCGTAATATAAACATAAAAGTCAATATAACGCCCCTCTACGCGAACGTGATCAACTCAAAAACTAACTAAAAACTTCAGAATCGCATTTTTATATTCAAATATAATACAATAATCAAATTAAAATACAAACCGCTAGCGGAGTTCACCGTTATTCAGAGTAGACAGAGATCGATTTTAATCGCGGTTGAGTCGTCTCAGAATCGAATCACCAGCGTCAAATAGTATAATAAATACTTTAGCCACCAAGCCATCGGCGTTTTAATTAAAGGTGATCTCGTACACGAAGTACAAAAAGTGCGAGCACGTACCCACCGAGAGCTTCATAAATAATACCTTGTCGCAAACCAATCGATTATAATCGCAAAGCAATTTTTCAGAACGCAGAATCGAGTTCACCACATCGACACGGCTCCGTACACATTCACGCACACACAAACAAAGCGATGTCTCCAACAAAATAAAACACCGGCCGCTGTCATGTGGTATTGATTCCGGCCCTTCGCCTTCCGTCCCTCTCGCGCTTGCCTAGTTTTAGAACGTGCGAACGGGACAGGTGTACTTTCTTCTCGCCAAGATGTTGTATTTACTCGTGTGCAGATTAATACGGTAACGCCCTGTATATTACTTCGTACCTGTACGTCCGTGTGTTTGTTTCTTACATCACACAGAGAATATTAAAATGTTTCGTTTCGTGTTTCTAGTTACTTTGTTCGCAACATACTATATAGATATACACAACAACTAATTAGATATAAGTACAAGTGATACACATGTACATTACAGCAGTGTGATACCACGCAGCTAAGCGTGCGACTTGGATTGTTTTAATATATTCTTCATGAATTCTAGTAATCAGTTGGAGACACTCGTAGCCCATACATTTGGTAAAAGTTAAGGGGTTTGACAGTCAGTTGCCATTAGTATAGGGAAGAAAAATGTTACTGCGTTATTACACATGAGAAGTAAACCAGCGTCGTTATTACATTGAAAGTAAACTACATAAATTGCCGTATTGTTTCACTACAAGTACAGTAATTATATTCATACAAGCTTAGGTACTGGGCAGATGTTCCGTAGCGTAAATAATATACGTATATTTTGATGGATGGAGTGGACCACGAACGGACTGTCGCGTCGCAACGAGGGGCGGATGGGTCGTCACCCTAATTCCGTATGGAACACGAACAAGGCATTAATGTGAACGTTCGAGAAATAAAGGGTATGTTAAAATCTCAGTCAGCTTTATCGCGCCCCTCATTTAAGTTGGCTACAAATCGATAAGTGCATTGCAATAAATTCATTATCTATATTTGTGCGGGGTAGATATAAAGGAATTAAGTTGATGGAATATTTTTTTTTAATTAAAGAGTACACACAATAAGATAAAATAAAATAAGTGTAAGAACTCAAATTGATCCTTTTTCTAGTGATTAGAGTTCCTATCTGTTACATCGCGGATCCTATGTTCGATTGTAAACCGAGATTATTAATGCCTATCTTACATTCGGGAACTAACAACCTCGGCGTAAAGCTACCCACCCCAGAAGGATCAAAAGCAGCGAGAGGTTTTAGTATATATTACAGTGAAAAATATGCATTTGAGTATACAAGAAAGATAGACATTTGCCTACAACCATTTAAAAATTCGGTACGTATAAAATTAAAAAAAAAAACATACTTATAATTCTTGGAATACACCAGTGAGAGTCTATAGAAATTAGCTTCCACATGACCATGACGCATGATCCATCGTAACTCTTGATGCTATAAGAAAAAAAATACAAGACACGGCAGCGATCAAGGCAGCTGTCCACTAAATGACATGGGTCCTCAGTTTTTATTCGAACCAATATTTCGCAGCACGTCACAGCAACAAATCATTGCTCTCTAATTAAAAGAGACTTATGGGACGTTCTTGAGACTACGGTGGTGCATTCAAACTGTCCGATATAATCTTGTGATACACAAGAGATGTTAGATTAGGACGCAAGTGAAGTGAGACTAAAATATCTGGTGAAAACAAAGAGATCATTATAATCTGGCGGTAGTTTAGTCCATTTTAAATATAAAGACCCCGGGTAGAACATTGCAGTACACGGATCAGATGGTTGTCTAAAATAGATAACAAAAATATCGCTATCGCAAAAAATATCGTACCGTTATTTAGTGTAAGTTCTGGTGAACGTTGTCATGACACTTAAATAGTGTTTATATTCGATGATGAAATGAAATTGGTTGGATGTAGGTCTACCCCAAGATTTATTTAACGAAATAATTTTCAGTTTCAATAACTCTACTTCACAATGTGAATAAAAGAATTCGAAAACATTAACTTCCTCGTGGCTATACCGCCATACCATTTGGGTGACTAAATTATTATCAAGAATGGATATTATGTGGTCATCGCTCGCAGTGATGACTACACATTATACAGATGGCTAGTTTGTCCACGATTTTTTTTGTATATTACATTTAAAAAAAATGACAGAATATTTGTATAAACAAATATTTGGTCATGATTGTAAATTTATGAATATCCGACATTACGAATAAATTCATACAAAAACCATTACCAAAAAAATATTCATTTAAATTTTTATTGCAACTTTTTATGGTATTCCCACGTAAATAAAAACGTCACAAAGGTGTTTCACTTGTTGCCTGAGGGAAAAAGAAATTTGTTCGTCGTAAAAGAAAAAAAAACGTACGTTAGGTTTAAGACGAAAGTTCTGAAAAGATAATTTTATTCTCTGACAGTTAAAATAGTAATTAATTTTATCTTATTAAGCTTATATGTTCAAATAAGATGTTCGTTTAAACGTAAATCCATCCGCCATGCCGTACAATGGATCACCGCACAAAAAATTGCGCTAACGTGAGGCATTTTTTGTGAGAACTTCTTGTACTCAGATTCATCTTCATTGGCGTTCGAAAGCGCGCGTTAAAAAAGCGACATCTTTATATAAAATCAATATCGCTTTCGATTTAAAAAAAAAAGCGTTATATAAAATTGACATAGAATATTAAAACAAATAAAAACCGTATTAAATTGTGTAACATTGAAAAATGTGGCATGTAGCTTTCTTTTCAAGACGATCAAAAACCACTTCTTGTGTAATATCTACACTGGAATCTCTGAATTACTATCTCTGGATGGCAATAGATATCTAAGTAATCGATCTTATAATAATTAATTAGTTTACTATTGCCACTCCCAACAGTATCCTAACCGGGAGTTCACACTGCCGAAAACATGTAGTCATCTCAGTTTTTTATAGAGAAAGAGAGAGATAACAACATGTTGTATGTGATGTTTTCAGCAGTGTGAACTCACAGTAATAGTAACACGAGGTCGGTCTAAAACTGAACTAAATATTATATACAAGCGAAAACATAAAATTCAAATTCAAAATAAACACAAATAAAAATTACTTTTAAAACTTCTCAGGTAAGGATTTGTAGGTTTTTTTAAAATGTTTATGTTAAAATATTTTTTATCTATATTAACGTCACGTTGTTTAGTTTTAATTGCCAATTTTGTATGGGACCTTAAATTATTACTGTCCCCAAATGTTTAAATGGCAAACATTTAAACTGACCACATGATCACATTTTATGAAAATTGATATAAAAATGATCACTACTATCCATAGCAATAAGCAATTAAATAAAACGATAGTGATTTCATTTATTGGAACATTAAGGTTATTATTATCGAAGGCAAAGAATATGATGTGTCGTTGATCACATCTAGACGCAGTTTGTTGAGGCGTAGTATATTAGTTCGCAGCGTATTGCTCATTCCGTACACAAAAATACAAGCATCAATCTTTTCCTCCACTTTCGACGTGCATGTCAAGCTGGAGCACTAGAATCAGTGTGCAGTGTACATACCTACTTACAATAATTCCCACCGATATATTCTCCGTAATAAATTTGTGACCTTAATATAATAACATTTGTGATATAAAAACTTTCTAAAAGCAGATTAAATAAAAGTTGTGCATTTTGATTGATTGAAGCTCAGATTTGCATTATTATGTTATATCCCCTCGTGGAAACAATGCGAGGGGGCCATGGGAAGCGGCCGGGCTCTACCCACGCTCCACTGTTTGTTGAACAGAACTCTATTTAGTGCGCGACAATACTTTACTAGATCCGTGTGTAGAAGAGAACTATCAAATTTTGTTTGGATATAACCTCACGATGTTGATTTTTCATTTGGCACGGTCTTGACACACTTCTCGCATATCCCACATGGTTACGGGCGTACCTATTTGAATATTGATTTGATAATGATGAAAAAAATACAAAAATCGACTCAGTAGTTTTAGAGTTTACGCATTATATACAAATAAATATTTCCTATTTATAATATTTGTATTACAGGAGAAAATTGTGATTTAAAAGAATGTGACTAGAAAAGTAAAGTCATGTTTTGGTTCAAATTGGTTTGTGCAAAACAACAAACTCGTTAAAGAACAGATAGCGAATAGTATCTATTAACAGCCAAATACATATACATGGAAGTAGTAGAGTAACAGCAAATCCGGATTATAATCGAACATGTAAATTTGAATAGTACAGGTAAAGTTGGTGAGTGAAACGCAAACGGCCGCTTTCTAATAGACGATTGCTCGACGATTTGGTAACTGTTCAAGTTGTATTGTTACTGCAAATGCCTAATTTAAGAAATTCCAGTTGCTTAATTGGTTACAACTTTAAGAGTTATATTGAAATATCTGTGAAAAACGTATCGCATTAAACCAAATAGCCTGCATTCTAATATTAAGCTTTTTTAATTATTTTTTTGACATATTAATTATATGGTAAAACTGAAGATTCGAAATTTGTCATGGCCTTTGTATGGGCCACGTTCATTTGTGTACACTTATTCCTATCAAGACGCTTTTTATGGAAAAAGGTGGCAAACGAGCAAACAGTTCACCTGATGTTTAGTGAGCCGTACCTATGGGCATTCGCAACAACCAAATGAGTTGCAGATGCATTACCTTTAATGGAAAGAGGAGAGGGATTACTACAGCAAAAAGGATCTTTCCTATTATGAATGAGAATTCACCTCCTTCCCCATCCAATCCTTATTAGGAAAGGATGGGAAGGGGAAGAGGACTGAAATTGGGCTTTCGGCACCTCACTCATCAGACGAGACGCAGAGACAAACTTCGTCACGCTGCTTCGATCCAGTCAAACAAGTCATCTGGCTTTAGGTCTGTCTTTTGGTATCTTTCTTTGTTATAAACCATACCTTCTTCGTACAACTACCATTCATCAACGGGACTCAGACTGTTATAGAAAGTAGGTCACTTGATAGTAATAACATTATGCCTAAATTTTGCATAGACAGAAGTGAAATTAGATATTAATTAAAGTAAATTATTTCAACAGCCGTTCAGAATGTTCATTCTCCAAACAACTAGTAATATAATACGGAACGAATGAGGGACACAACAATAACGGTTAACGCCTGCGCCCTCGACCAGGTGTGCCCAAATTTTTGGCATTCAATTTCAACTCAAACACCACGTATTCAAGAAAAAAAATCGTTCAATTTTCAACCTTATTATTATTTGTTAAGAGAAGAAATCGACATGTTTCGAAATATAATTGGTATTTTTGAAGGCAAATCGAACTCATGTTCGTTTACCAAAAGCAATGCATTTTAAAACGTCCCTTTCATACAGAAAGGATTTATGGAACTGTTTTGCCCATAATCAGGGCTGCAGAAAGGACTTCAACAAAAAATAGCACTCGCCCATCCAAATATATGACGCCAATATTGAAGTGGTAATAGTTTTTCAAAACTATACCGTTAAATGTAAAGTATGAAATGGTTTAGGTAAGACCTTTCACAACCATCACCTTGATGAAACAGTAAGTAAAAGTAATAAAAAAACTCACACAAATACTTACTGAAAGGCAGGCTTATTATTGCAATTATATTTTTTTTTATTTCTATATTACCTATATATGTATACTCCGAGCACACACTGGCGATTTAATTATGGTGACTTTATTAACTGCATATGGAAATACTACAGGTACGCTTTTACGTTTGTTGGCTAGAATTCTCCAAACAAAGATTTTTAACCATTGTATTGAGTTTCCAAAAATGCATCGAATAAAATCTTATTAACTTTTGTGATGGCTCATTATTTGTTCATTGTCTTAACAACCCGGAAATATACGTAAATATACATAAAACGTTACTTAAAACGAAGTTGTATTGTATGTTGAGTTTGACCTAAACCCAGATAAATAAGCAACGACATCCGTAACTTGCGTATTGTTAAGGTCAATTAATTTACGCATTTTTGTAAAGCTAAGCACTTTACAAGCGTTATTTTTTGGTATGAAGCAATCCAAAAATCCTGACTGGTTAACTTATAAACTTTATGCCAGAGATCTAGGGAATAGGTGGTCTCGTCACTAACAAACAGACTTATCCTACTAAGCGCCTGGCGACAAAATATACATTGGTGAAGGTTAAACTATTGGTGCCTGTGTTGACAAAAAAAGAAGCGGTCGTTCTGGTAATCGACGTTCGGATAATTACCGTTCTGCTATATTTTAAAATATTCTTAAAAAAATACTATGTCCATATATAATAAAACTCTCCATTAGAAAAAAATACTTGTTATGAGTGATTAAAATTTAGGTTAACAACAGTGAATTTCGTAGTTAGTATTCAAATCCAGAATGTACTTTTAGAGTTGCTACCATTATCGTGTTACGAATGAGCAGTGCGGTCGCCAGCATTACTTGATGAGAAGATTCACTTCGGAACAATTGCATTCATTTTACAATCCTATTGCAGCGTTGAATTCTCAGTACGAGTATGAAGAGATAGGCATATTGTTGCATTTTAACTCGAAACTCTGATGCAATGTGCTTCACGTAAAGTTGAAGTAATGTGATAAATATTCTAAGTATTCAAGAGATATTATTTATTTAGGGGATAAACAGAAAAAAGGATATTTCCTTTTCCTATCCATACTCTCCCCCTTCAAATCCTTTTCCCATTCCCATCCTTTTCTTATTAGAAAGGCTAAAACAAAAGGATTCTCTGGCCTTGCGGAGGGACGTCAGTTCCCTCTGCATTTTTTATCGTTTTTACCATGGGGAGTGTTCCGAAGAATTGTTTGGAACAATTCCTACCGCCGAGTTCCGTCATAGGACGACACGACAGACCGCCAGGTACCATCCACACCACCTCGATGGCTGGCATTCCACAACGGTGCGATTTTCACGGAATTTTTTACCACGCACTGCCGCGTTGTGGAACGGTCTGTTCTCGGCGGTATTTCCAAACCAATACGACTTATGTTCCTTCAAGAAGCGAGCGTACCTCTTCCTTAAAGGCCGGCAACGCATCTGCAGATCTGGTATTGCAGATGTCCATGGGCGGCGATGATCACTCTGAGTTCCCGCTGCTCGTTTGCCCCCATCTTTTATAAAAAAAGACGGCTACACGGATTTTTTTGATCTTTGATTTTGTCTTCGCCCCCAATAGCAGAATGGCTAACAAAAAACATAAAAAATATACTATTATATAGTATTTCGTATTGATTTTATGCGACGTTTTCTTTAATAATAAGGGAATAAAAGAAAATACAAAGTGTATATAATTTTACATCCTGACCGTCCGTGTGACCGTGCGAGTCGACCCGAGTGCAACCCATCCAGCAATTAATGCATAATCAATACAGATAATAAGGTAACACAATATAAATTAATTCTCAAGTGGAACGAAGTTTGCCGGCCGTCAGTTAGTTATAGATAAATAAAACACTAACCCACATAACCCAGAGGTGAAGACATTGATCAATTATGCATTTGAATTATACACTGTCTTTATTTTATAGAACAAGCTGGCAAAAGGAGCAAATGGTTTACGATGTGTTATGTCACCACCGTTGTCCATATACATCCGCACAAATCATTGCCAGCAAATTGTCAAATATTGGTTCAGATCACAATTTGTTGTCAGTTTATAATCTGCCTAGTGAGATTATAAACCTAGGAAGTTCGCAATAGTTCGGTAACGGTGAGATGAACTGACAATGTTTACAACCTGACAATAATAGATATTACTACAGATATAAACTGTGAGAAACTACCCCAATTGTGAGTAAGAATTTTTTTCATTTATTCTCATATTACCAATCTATAAAGAAATAAGTATATATTTTGACTAGGTGGATACGATATTTCATATGGCGGCAAATATACGATTCGACGCTAGTTTGAAAGACGCCTTGTTAACCAATGCAAGAGGCACGAGGGAGACACTAAAGTTGGGCAAGGCGTGTAAAAATCTTCGCGCATTTGTATACGTTTCCACGGCATACACATACGCGACTAATGATCGTATCGGAAGCTTGGTTCTTGAGGAGTTTCAAAAGCCTGCAGTAAGCCCGGAAACAATGATAGAACTGGCAGAAGGACTAACCGCTGAGAAACTCGACGGAATGGCTCCAGGGTATGTTCTTTGGTCTTATTATTTCATGACTAAACTATATGTAATTATAGTTTATAATTTCTAGGACCATTTTTTAGAAGATAATAAAAGTAACGAACGATAAAATGCATTCTGGCTCGTTCTCATTGTACAGTAAATAAAATCCTGTTATAAATACAAGATAATTTCGAAATATACTGTAAACGACAGTAGGTATAAATACCGATAAGATTTGTTACTTCCAATTGCAAACCTTAAGTGGCAATGAGCCGGACACATGGCTCGCAGAACGGATGGCCGATGGGTCTGGAAGGTCACAGAATGGCGGCCGCGTACAGGTCGACGTAGCGTAGGTAGGCCTTCCACAAGATGGACCGACGATATGGTCCAAGTTGCGGGAGTCCATTGGACGAGGGACCGGCAGGGGACCGATCTCTGTGGCGATCAAGGCCTGCGTCCAACGAATATCTGTCTCGGACGACGACCACTGCTTTTGAACCTGTCTTATTCATAGACTTGCTCAATTTAATAAGATATATGTCTGCAACATTGAAAATTATATTAATGTTTATTTCATTTGCCTTTTTATTTACTACAAAAAATATCTACATAAAAAAATTATGATTGATTGTAGTAGTAGTAATTATAATTGATTAACTCTCATTAATATTAGACACGGTTAATTCTAATATACAACAAAAAAGTATGTCGATAAAAATATCCTTTTGCTAAGCAATAATAGAATCCGACCGAAAATATTTCATGTCAAATTAGAAGCAAAGTCTCTCAAGTTCATAACGCTTTTAATGTTTAAAAATTATGATTTTTGTAGTACATCCAAGCCCCTGAGAAAATCCGACTTGTGCTCCGCATCCCATCTGTTCTAAGTCAAAATTAATTATAAGTCCCTTTAACTCCATCACATTTATAAGAATGAATTACCTTACCTGTACAAATTCTACATCTAGGTAGAAAGTTTGGCTTGACCGTTTAATACCCGGATATAATACGAGTAAGTAACTAAGGAATAGTTTATGCGACAGTCGGGAAACGGGCAAACCATACTTTTTGTAACATGTTCACTTTGTAGAGTTAGGGCTAACGGGTTAAATATTATAAGATTTCATGCTGTGCGTGTAGTTAGGCTTTATTCATTGTTCATTGTAATTCAGATTCACAGATGGGTGGCCCAATACGTACACATTTACGAAGGCACTAGCAGAAGAAATCGTACGTACGTTGGGAAGTGACATGCCCGTTTGCGTGGTTAGACCTGCAATTGGTAAATTGATTACATTTAATAAAATTTTATTTAAATATGAAACCAATTCTAAGTTTATTATGTAAGTTACTAATTTTTAATCTAAATAACTTAACTGAACGTAAACAATTTTAGCTGTCATTTTCATTCGGCTTAGACTAAGTAGTTTTCTTTGACTTATTATCATTGGAATCCTTTAGCGAAACCTTCGAAACTTTAGAATTGTATGTTGTTACTTATTTTCTTACAGTAATAGTCCCTATCATGGAGCCGGCGCCGGGCTGGGTCGACGTGAGTAACGTCTACGGGCCTAGTGGTGTAAGTTTTTTTTTATAATGTTTAATGTTTCATTGTCCTTTTCACAGAAGGAACATTAGGTTTTAAAAGAAGGATATCAAAGGTAGTTTTTCGATCTCGCCATTAAAAAGACACCAACGAGATTTTTTTTTATAAAAGAAGCGAGAACAGCAATGGGATTATCGTCGCCCATGGACATCTGAGACACCAGAGGAACTGCGGATGCGTTGCCGGAAAGATCTA
>DWTW01002787.1:0-10628 GCA_018246275.1 Papilio slateri
GTTATGGGCTGCTAACAACAAAGTCTTGTAATTCGACTTAACAATTATATTACATCCAAGGATCTTAGAAAGAGAGAGATAGAGTTCTCAAAGCCAAAAATATGAATATTTGAAATATAAGATGACATATCAATTAACATTATATATTTCTAATGTTTTAATTTACTACCATGAACGTCCTACTCTAGAATTTTTATACTAGTTATTTCAAATAATGATCTGCTACCGTGCTACGTAAAATAAAATATGTAAAATCCAGCACAGATTTCTTTAAGGAGATTACAATACAATTTTCATATCATTTAATTTCACAGTCTTAAATAGATCAAATCAGCATCAAATATTAACGCGTCCTTTTTGTAGATATTAAAAATGGACGAGCCTTCGACACAGTTGGAACCATTTAAGTGCCAGCTATCGTGGCCGTCTGTTTCAAGTTTGAATTGTTTAAAATAAAGAATTAATTATGAAGTGGAGGAGGCCAAGTTGGCGTCGGCAATGGGTGACTAGCGGAGTTCAGAGCGGTTACAATTTGTGGGAAGTCGTCAGGTGCGGAAAACTTGCGACACTCACTACTTCACTCGCTTTGTTGCCTTCTCAAATGATAAACTTGATTTGAATCGCAGATTGTACGAATACGTTGACTCTGTGACGCCGGAGCAACTTTCAGATCTACCCTGTGAGTGCACCGTGCTGTTTCAAAACTAGTAATTAAATCTTAAAAACACTTTTGCTTCTCTGTTACTACATAAAATAATAAATACATAATAAGTAGGTAACTATATTATATGGACACAAAACCATAAAATTGTTAGTTATTTATTACAATGTTTATTGTATAAAATACTCTGGAATGTTTAATATTACATTCAGCTTCTTGAAGGCGATTTTTATTGGTTCAAGTTTGAACGTTTATTGCAAACAAATCACTCAGCAAATCAATCCGGACGTCCAGCACTGAGCCGGTGTAACAGACAGGCATGTTTGTGTTACAGCCATTGTGCCGGCTGCGTTTGTACGCTCGGATGACAGATGGATCCCTGGATGGAAATCTCATTGTTCATGTTATGGGATAAGGGAATGGAATTTGCACCATTAAATACATTTCGCTGTTATTCGTCTACCGTTTTAGGGGTAATTTTATATATGATTAATTTAATGTTAGGTTAAAATTGACAAGGTTTTTTTTTAACAATTTACAAGGTACTTTTCTATAAGAATTGTTTTTGGTAATTTTTAAACGTTGGTTACAGATCTGTATAGATTCTTAATGTATGTTACTCTCTGGTACGTACATGCGTATATGTACGTACTTCTCTTACATATCCCTCTATCACTCGTCATATCTAAATTCACACTGATCTTACACATGTCATCTTTCACACAATTCATCATTCATCCACACTTTCTTTGGTCTTCCTCTAACCTTATTATATAAAATAATAACTTAACGGGGGTATTCATGTATCATTAATCATTTTTTTATGAGATTAAAAATATTAGTGGGTTTTCGAAATAATTTACTAATATTTCTTTAACCATTCCAACTAAGCTTAAGCTTGTGCTAGGACATGGTTCACGACAATAGTCGAATGGCGGATTCGAACCCACGACCTCACGTTCGGTACTCCGTACCCTTAACCATTAGGCTATTATCGCTTATTAAGTGGCGATATAAAAAAAATGGAACGTCTATTTATTATTGTAGCATTACCTTATTCATTCTTGTCTTGTAGGTACCCAAGTGTGGCATGATATATAAAGGAAATTAATATCAGAATTAGTCTGTTCGCATCTGTTGTGATATTAACACACTCACCCGCACCTTGGTGACGCCGACGTGATACGTGGCGTACGTGATCATAATTGGACGGAAAAACTGGCAACTTTTTCCGATCTTTTGCTGTACTCATAATAAGCGAATACTTTAGATATGAAGATATGACAAATGTTGTGTTATTAACATTTATTATCGTATTGTAAGACGATACTATTTATAGTAACGATTTTTTTTAAAATATACGTAAGACATATATTTTGTTACGGTAAAACAATTTCTAAGTCGTTGTATTGCTAGTTTACTGAAGCGATGTCCTGGTGAAGTAATATATTGCACCAGAGCCAACATGTCCGCCTGCGCCGGCCGTATTGCCTTCTTCGTATGTCCTTATAAACGCAATAGCTCCGGAATAGATGGAGGGTGAAATTTTTATTAAATTCCTTTGTACCCATATTGTTGGTATCGTTTTGGTTACAAAGTATGCACATTTTTCATTCAATTTTCTTCTAAACTATTGTTGTATAATTTTTTATACAGAGGCTAAACAAATAATAAAATAGCTGGACTACTAAATTTGGGATAGACAGGAACGCGTTTTGACAGAATAAAGCCTCAAGTTACGGCTCAGTGTTGCTTTTTTACGCAATGGTTTTTAAGGGTTACTTGAAGAATAACCGTCGCCGGCTTTGTCGTGGTCTTTGAGTGAATAGTTCAAGGGAACGGCAATTACCATCTATTTTTTATGATATATCTTAAGAATTGATAGCCAACCATACAAACTTGTTCCTTTAATTTCCACACCATTTTATATATTTTTACGAAAAATAGTTTATGCTCGTCCTCAAGGCCTATTATATACTATTTATTTTTATTTTTTTTTTAAATTTCGTTCAGTAGATTAGGCGCGAAAACTGAATAAACAGATTTCGAATTGAATGTTTTATTATCGATTATGTTTTAAAAAAAATACATATATTTATATCACAAGTGCTTGACTTAACAAATATACTTCTACCGAACTCATAACCCTTTAAGAGACAAGGTTCGTACAATTTTTGACACATTATATACTCCTACATAACAGCTATTTTGTATATACTTCGCTTTTAATGTGACTTAATTTTATTATTACATAACTTTCCCAAGTCTAAATTTCATCAAAAGTTGTGGCGCAACCTAATAAGACGATAAACTATTAAATAGTCACAGACTCTGTCATAACGGGATGTACTTACATATTATAGATTTTTATGAGTTATGAAAGAGTGTCATTTCCTGTCTTCCTGAAATATTGAGAGCGATTAGAAAGAGAAAAGTTTTTTCTTGACTGACCTGCCACGGCTTGACGTGGCAGAGCGCAAAAGGCACTTAAACATACCTGATATAGGTATGTTTAAGTGCCTTTTATGAGATTAGCTAAGCTTGAGGGCTTCCATTTGGCGCCATCATCGTAATAATATTTTTACATTTCCTACGTTTGGATTTCTACTCTTTTTATATTATAACAGTGTCTGTGACGGTCCTTACTATTCTAATGCGTAAGGCAATTGTATTATAACAATTTAAAACAGCACAACTTTAGGATGTTTTTTAGCTTAGTCTATCGCACAGCTCTTTTCGACACACTCTCTATAAATATCGACTTGTAAATAAATTTCTTATAAATCTTAATTACCTTAGTGCCCTTTAGTAATCTATTTTCTATTTTATGTTCACTTTCTATATAATTTATTTGCGTTTAGTGAATAGAATGAAAAGAAGAAATGCATTTACGAAGTAAAATCTTTACTTTACCACATTTTTGCAGTTATTTAAAAAAAACGTTGATAAAGAAACCTATCATTCTGGCCCTCAAGTCTGTTACTTTAATGGCGTCAGAATGGCACGCCACTGAGTGATCATTATGATTTATATAAGTGAATAGTAAAATAGTAAAAAAAACAACAACAATTGTGAAACTATTAAAAGACCACTGTGTTACGGTTGTTTTTGCAGAATTGGAGGCCTATTTTTACACCATGACTACACTAGATAAATGATGAATTAGGTCTTTCTGTCTTTGTAGAACTATTTCCATTATCTTGCATTTCTTCTTTGTAGTCTTAGATTTTTATTTTAGCACGTAGAAATTGTACCTTTTGCTTTTTCTTCTATTGCAGTCCAATCCTGGCGATCGCTGAGCACCACACAGTCACGCGTCAAGACGGCACAATCTCCTCGCAATGTCTCACGCAAGCTGTTACATACTGGCAAATTACATTCTTCATCATGGTCATAATATTACTCTACCTTCTTCCACTACTTATACTTATAGTTTTATACAGTATTATTGCCAAAAATCTAATAACAGCAGCATCTAAAGTTGTTCTAAATAAAACTGTGGATCCGTACAACACGAGGGCCAGAAAACAAGTTATATTAATGTTGGGGACCGTTGTCTTATGCTTTTTTCTATGTCTCATGCCATACAGAGTGTTAATTATGTGGATTATTGTAACTCCTTCCGAGCTATCAGATACTATCAGTCCAGAAAAGTGGTACAACTTGCTTTATTTCTCGAGAATAATGCTATACATTAACTCAGCTATCAACCCGATCCTTTACAACTTGATGTCTTCAAAATTCAGAATTGGTTTCTGCAAGATTTGCATCTGTTATAAACATTTTTCTGAAAGAACACAAAATAGACGTGTACAAAGGACGGCCACAAATGAATCTACAACAAGCAGCAGTCTATCAAGAACAACGAACAGCCTAAAGAAGTTCTTCAGCCACAGAAGCAGTATAGAAAGAAGCGACAATGCATCTGAGAGTAAAGATAATAAAGATGACGGTAGTAAAAAATCACATGGCTTCTATAGGATGTTTACAAGTAGACGATTCATAAGACAGCAATCGGCCCCAATTTGTCCCAGTCCCAAACTGAATAAGATAAGCAGAATGAGGAGCGAGGGCAATATGCTCGAAGTATCCGACGCTTTTGAGGTCGATCGTAAAATAAGACGTGCCTATCCGAAAGATGTAGCGGCAAAATTTATTGGTCATTCCAATGTTAGTACTAAAAATAATAGGGCAGATATTGAACTTGATTCATCAAATCGCTCGCACGGCTCCTTAAGACGGAGCGTTTTAATAAACAGCGCTAAGGGAAAAAGTTACGAAGGCGACAGTAAAAAGTTCGTGTCTTACCAAAAGATAAGAGTCGACTGTGTGGTCGGCTTTCAGAAGTCGAGGAGTGTCGATTACGACTTCCCCGAGAGTTTTGTCTGATATATGTTAGATTGTTTAGATAAATTTGTGTATGGCTCGCTCATAAAACTATTATCTCGAATTTACCTCATTCAAATAACAAGATGGATCTGGATTCTAATAATTAATGGTATCTTAAGACATTGCTATTTATTAACTATTTTAGCGTTATTTTTTATTTAATAGTTGTAAACATTTTAGTGCCATATAAATTTGCTTATTGATTTAGATTATCGTAGTTAGATTTTTATATTTGTAAATACAAATTTCAATAACTTGTTAAGTAAGGGTGATATTTTGTTTATAAAAGTGTTTAAGAAGTATTTTTATGAATTAATTAGTGCTTGATCACAATCCCACCTGATCTTAAGTATCGACGTGAACGAAAGAAGGTACGGAGTAGTTTGGCATTATATTCAGTCCTCACTGACTATATAATTGGACGTTAAAATGCTGGCAAATTATTTCACATTTACATTTTTGTGTATTACGTATTATTATACATTATGTATTATTGTATATTATGTATTATTGTATATTATGATTACATAAAAACTTATTACTCAAAACCATTAATAGTTTTATGGGCTTGCAGTTTCCTAATAATGTAAGTTGAATATTTTATATTATTATGTGTATTTTGCGGCCAAAATTATTATCAAAATATATAGATAAATATTTAATCTGTTAGTTATATAGACTTTTATTACATAAACTCCTTCAATAACCTCGGAATACCAAGTTTCACCATATATTTAGATTTAACACCGAAATTCTAACTGAACATACTAATAAAGTTTTCAGAAGTTAGGCGTTTAAATATAATTACCTTGATGTATGAGTTGATTTGAGCACTAGATGTTTTTAAGACGTCTAATTTATGATGGTTATATATTTAGATCGTATTGTATTGAATAATACACCTCTCAATTCTGCTAACATAATTGTGCAACAATAGTCTCTTAATAGTTTTACAAAATTTTATTAATGGCCAATATTTGCGTCATTTCAATTAACCAGCGGCGCCTTGTGAGACTACTATGATCATTAAAATAGCAGAATTAAGGGCCGGGAAGCTTTCTTACCATCTTGATGGTTACTTTTCTTAGTAAGTGGTATTTTTATAATTAAAAGCCCTATTACATAGCGCAGAGAAATAGTTGTACCATTGTATACATCAAAGAGTACCTTTGAACGTGGAAAATTGCCAAAAAGTCGGCGCAATAACCGGTGTTCGACTTCCATTATTTATCCGACGATCTGGGTCGAACGAAAGCCGAGATCCATTGTTAGAACTCGAGAAATGAACCGGCTCTTTGACACTTACTTATTCTTACTTAAATCCAATTCTTTGAAAGCTAACACAAATGAGATGGATTTATTTTTCAATTATATCTAAAATATTCCGAACATCTTTACAGTAAATTAACAAAAAAAATATTAATATAACTAGAAATAGGCCCTACCTTCGATAGGGTAGATACGCAAATAAAAAACAAAATGTATCCTAGGTTATTGATAGAATAGCTTTCTTTTGGTGAAAGATATTTTAAAATCGTTGCAGTAGTTTTTAAATTTATCCGAAACGAATAATCCAGTGTTTTTTCTTTAAATTATTGTTATAGGAAGTATAGGTTTGTAGTCTAGTGGTTATGTATCTTATAGCTAGAAAGATCAATTTTGGTTTTTAAGTGTCTGATGTTAAGTGAACACTGGCTGCCCATAGCCATCCGCAACAGAACAATCGGAACATTTGCATCAAACGTTGCCAGCCTTGATGTAAGAAGCAAGAATGAAGTAGAAAACTAAAAAGGGAAATGCGAAAAGAAAAAAAAAACAAAAAAAAAGAAAAGAGGAAAAGGGGATAGGAGAGTGAGGTGCCGCCCGACGCTCTTCATTGGGCATCACCTCACTCTTCAGTCGGAATGTAAAAGTATATTTATACTTCAATCCTCTACTACTTCATGACAATTTTCCGATGAGATGTTAAAACTGCCTAATACGGATGTATGATGCATGGATATGCAACAGATTCTGTTGCTGGATTACTTGTTTTAGTCTCAGTTTTGGCAAAAAACAGAAAAATATGTAACACAGAACCCAGTACATACGAGCTGGTTTATTTTGTGGAATAAATCTATAACACATTAAATTTTGCCCTAAAATTTAATACAGCGTATCCTTGTCTTTCATACAAAAGACAAGCTTCCACATTTTCTGATTCTAGTGGGTTAGCCGGAGATAGAAATCGTTACCCATTTTTAAAAGCTTGTACGTAATATCCCAAATGTGACAGAGTTTTCCTATCACTGCTACTCCAATCGGCAGGCTTTTAATTTTCGTGCCTTATCTTAAATCTTTTATTCATTTATCTTTTTAAGACATTCCACTTGGTTAGTTATAATTTTGTTCAGCCCTGCAGTTTTAGTTTATCTTGTTACTTGTTTTGTTTGTCTTGAACTCACTATATTGTTTCAAACTCTTGGTTAAGCCAACCGTTTTCAAAGTCAGGTTTAAGCCTACTCAAGTGGCTACAAGTCAAAGTTTAAGTATTTTTAGCAAGTGTAAAGTAATTTTACGAATCGTTTATTATATTTATCTTCACAAATTAAACATTGTAAATGTTTTTAGAGAATAAAATTACAACAAGTTCTACATTTATTCAAACTGTAATTGTATTTTTAGATAAACAGACGTCAGCCTCTAATTGTATTTTGGAATAATTAACTTCCATCTTATATATAATTCTATATTAGGAAGTTTTGGTAATAATACAATCCGAAATCATGCAAATTAGAAATCTCTGATCTTCTCTGATCTGATCCTTGTCTTGATATATATCCCTATACAAGGATAGACAGACAGACACGGGGGTGCTTTCATCTTATAAAACTTCATTATAATGTGTTTTTGTATGCAACAACTTCATACAAACTTCCATACTTTAAGTGTCTATATGTCTAATACAATTTTTTATTTTTCAGTCCCATACTAGGCGTCGCCACCTTCACCTACGAGAAATACGACGACGGAACAGAAGTGCCCGTCTGCCTCACACAAGCTGACACGTTTTGGTCCGCTCTGTTCTTCATTCTTATAATCGCCATCTTCTTCATCATACCACTCGGAGTACTGCTAGTTCTTTACAGCGTTATCGCTAAGAACCTCATGGAAAATCCCGTCATTATAGCTCAACACAGCAAAAACTCTAACAATGCGGGCAATGTACTGCGTTACAGAAAACAAGTCATATTGATGTTGGGTACCGTTGTACTATCATTCTTCGTATGTCTATTGCCATTCAAAGCTCTAACATTATGGATCATCGTATTCCCACCAGAGACAATAATGTCATTAGGTATAGACGGTTACTATATACTTTTATATTTTTGTAGAGTAATGCTGTATTTAAACTCGGCTATTAATCCAATATTGTATAATTTAATGTCGTCTAAATTTAGAGAGGGTTTCGTAAAATTGTTAAAAGTCAATAAGTTGATGAGGTGCGGCAGAAATTTAAGGGAAAATATGCAAAGAAGAGATACTTTCAATACAACCACATCGACAGGCTTTTCGAGTAGCCAGAACACTTCTGATTCTTTTTGGAGAAGATACAGCAATAGAGCGTCGTCGCAAAAGTACTTTTTGAATAGGAATAGTACTAAAATAAAAGAAGTGAAAGAAATATTCGATACTAACGTGCAACAAGTTAAAGTTGGCGAAATAATAAACGTTGAGAATACGAGACGCAACAGTATGACAATGATAGCAGCTATGAATGAACTGAATGATAACTTAGGTGAAATTATAAAATTTGAAGATAAGAAACGCAATAGCCTTAAGTTCATTACAGCTGTTAATGGAATAGTTGAGAATGGTAGAGACGTACAAGTTGATGTTCATGAAAATCATATTAACGATGAATCAGATGAAAAAACTGACGCCAATGCTGCCACCAATAAACAAATACAAATCTTGAATTTAGACGTTAAGACCAATAGTGTTTATTCTGTCACGTTAGACGTAAGTGAAACAAATGAAGGAAGAAACAGGTTCGTGTGTGTGCCATCGCAAGACAAAGAGGGCAAAAATATATTTGTATACGACTTTAAAAGTAGCGAAAGTTTTGTCTAAAAATAATGATTTTGAATTATAGAATTTAAGTTAGTCTCGGTGCATTTGACGATGCGTCAAGTAAATCAAGCATTTAAATAGTTTATATACAGAATTGTAAAATTATATATCGCATGTTCCTATATAATTTCAATGCAGAATTTTATATATTGATATTTATAGATTAGAGACAGTCTTTCTTATATGATCAAAGTGAAGGTAAAATGAAGATATTATTTAGGAAATAACTGTATTGTTTTAATATTAAAGATAGAATAATATTAAATAGACACTGCCTTTAATGTGCTATGTTAAATATATGTTAATTTTTCTATGATAGTGTTTGATTTTAAAAACCTAGTAGTGTGTTATGACCAGTTTTGACAGATATAGAAAAATATATGATGAAAGAAAGCCATAGTCGTGCAGAAATACAGCAGCAACAGATATTAAATGAAGGTTCCAAGTTCCAAGATGAAGGAATGAGGTTTTTTATAGCAGAAGGTATCAAACAAGCAGTCGTTCGCCTCATATTGAGTAATTACCGACGCCCATGAACATTCATAAGATCAGAGCAACCCAGTTGCGTTAAGAAAGGAGTATGCTTTCTTCCTGAAGGAACCTACGTCGCATAATTTCAAAGAGTATCCTGTAGTAGATCCTGAAAAAGCTGTTTCCGATTTCAATATAGTAATATATTTCAATTATACTTCAGAAGATAGAGTGGAAGTAACACAATCGTATAACAATTTAAAATTTTTTAACAAATTTCATCGCACACGAAGCTTTGCACGAGCCTTGACAATCGAAGCGTGCATGTAGATTTACGGAATGGGAATCCTTTTAAATGAATACAGATTGCCATCTTATTTATTTCGTGTCCCATTATTTCGTAAATCAAATGTTTGACACACAAAGAGAGAACCTTTATTACAATTGAATTTCAAAAGAATTCACGGAAAGTTTTTTTGTTGTGACATTTGTTGTCTTACTGGTATAGACCATCATCTTCATGCATCTTCTCTCATCATTTTCATATCTTCTGGCATCTTCCATTGTCCTGAATTTAGGGTAGATTGTTACTATTTATGGGTACTTTATGAATAGAAAGAAAGATATATGAAGGATATCATAGAACATTTTCCAAGAAGGCCCAATAGATACTAACGAGACTTCTTTACCTACATATAAAATAAAAATATAAAACTTTGCTTAACGTTATTATTAATCGAATGTAATAACTGGCTATGAAAGAGTTAATATTGTAATGCAGTGTATTGAAAACAAAATTAAATGTTGATTTGACACATTTAAAAATTATTAGAATATAAAAATTTATTATTTTAAGGTTATTAATAACAACCGCATTTTTTCAGGTGCTTAAATATTTCCGACGAGTAAGACTATTCGATGAAAGTGACTTTATCTTCCTTTGCGTTTGCTGTTTAAATGGAATCAAAGCGTATTATGTATGTATATATATATA
>DWTW01002788.1:0-10628 GCA_018246275.1 Papilio slateri
GTTTTACAAAATGTTATCGTATTCTAAAATTATAAACGAAACAATTAAATATAGTTAGAAAGTATTATAAATTGCATATAGACATGTTTGTAAATAAATTTTGTTGATAAAATATATGTTTTTTTCTTATATGTATTATTGGCTCAAAGATTTTAAAGAACCTGATAGCAGTTGAAAATAATAAAGGTTTTGTTAAAATAGTACACTAGCGAATACCAAATACATTTTTGAAATAGAATAAAAATGTCTACAGAATCCAAAAGGAAAGCCAATAATTATAAAAGAAAGAAAAATGAAATTTAAAACAGAATATAAACTCTGCGTAGGCCTACGTGAAAAAAGCGGTCAATATAATTGATTTTTACTATTAAATAACCTTCACAAAATAACTTATAAATGTAACTTACACATCATACGTATTAGCGTTAAATTATATTCTATTATTTCTTAATTACACTGATAGCTTACATGGTAAATAGTTCAGATAATTTTTATATTAATATATTTTTTTATTAATGTTATATATAGCCAAATTTGTTACGACAGTTCACTGAAAATAAGTGAAGAACGAGGACGTCTTAGCCCAAAAAGTAAGATTTTTTCAAAAGACAATATTTACGACTGATAAAAACATGTAAGTGCAAAATTAATAAAAAAAAACGGATTTAATATGTAGAAATACATTAAATTATACAATTTGTTCATAAAAGAACTTAATCAAATTATTTAAATCAGACAATATGCTACATATTCTACTAAGTTTGTCTGCAGAGTAATACGATTTACAAAGCTTCTAACTTAATTTCAATTATTTAACCTAATTTTATTTTTGCACCTCCAATAATATGTGTTGTACATGATTACCATAGTACAAAGGAATATGAAAACGAAGAATTATCAATATTTCGACTACGCAACTGAAAACAAATAACAAATAATTCGTTTTCACCACCATTATCCAGAATATTATAAGCCTGTATATATTTATATAACAATATTTGAAATTATTAACACTTGGATTTTGTATACTTAAATGGTAGATAGGTACGTATTAACTTAATAGCTATGAAAGAATGATTGTTACATAAATAGTTCAAAATGACTTGTCTCCGATATAGTGAGCATGCTCATTAATTAAGTTTAAGTAAGTAAATAAAATAAATGAATATATCAAAACATTCGTCTTTTCTTTAAAAAACGTTTAGAATTAAATAAAAATCAAGACTTTCTGTACCACTCATTTGTGGGGTACCACTCAAATTAGCATGTCTGAACATTTGGATTTGTGCTGCTATTTAAAAAAATATGTATGAATGAAGAATTATTAAAATTTTGATGACGATAATTAAATAAATAAAACAATATATCATCTATAAATTGAATTTGTATATCAACGCTTTGATGCTTTTATATATTTTTAAGTGGATATCATTATATTATCTGTTGTAAAAATATTATTCGTTGGCATACATAGTTTTAATTTTGGGTCAGTGTAGAGTAACCCGAAAAGAAAAATATTTAATGTCAATAAATTAATCAATAACGTAACAAACTTTTATATAAAAATACGTTAATAAATTATATCTGTAAATAACTTAAATCAAAACCATCACTGGACCAAGTTTGTGGAGTGCCACAGTTTTCATAATACCCGTTGTTTGGTCCCGTATTGGAATTATTATCTGTCTTTAAATATGATAAATATTGTGTTAGGTACGCATTATTGTCATAACAAGAAGTGTGTACGAACGAGGGAACATCAAAATTTTCATGACTTAATTCCAATTTAATATCTGAATATTGATTTTGTTCGGAAGAGTTTTGGTAAATGCCTCCGGTATTATTATAAGAATAATTAATAAAATTCTCTGTATTATAATGATTCAAAGTACTTTGTGTGTTTAGACCCGAACATTCTGGTTGCGATTTAGGTGACATTGAATCGGCATATCGCTCGCTGGATGAATCGCTCGATTCGGATGCTTCCCTCTTCTGTTTCATTCTCTTGTTCTGAAACCAAACCTTTAAGCATTTTTCTGCAAGTCCCAATACCTTAGACAGATCTCGACGACGATCACCGTCGAGGTACTTTGAGCTGGCGAAAGCTTTTTCTAAGACCTTCAACTGTTCCGTTGTAAATGTCGTACGTTTTCTTTTATTCTTCCGTATTTTCCTTGTTATAGTCGGACCTGGAAATGGTAAATATTAAACTTAGAAAAGGTCTGAAAACAATAGTCTGAAAACATATATTAAAGACAGGGTTTTACTAACTTGGTTACTCAATAGTGCTGGTTTTTCATTTCCAAAGCACAAATAATTTAAATTTTTTGTACATAAATACATATTTCATACGTTAAATAAATACAAAGACAATTAAGTTAACATATAAGATAGTCAAACTTCTGACGAAAAAGTGGAGTCAGAGCTCACGGATTTTACCGGACCGTTTAGACGCCTCTTAGCCCTCTGCCCTGCTTGTGAGATATACTAGTAATAAAATAGAATAAAAAATATATTTTAATCACCATAAATCTTGTGCTCTTGCCTATTAGGTGCAGCTTCTACAAAAGGCTTATTCTGCCAATGATAGATCTGAAAAAAAGTTTATTTACTTTATAAAGTATTTATTTATTTTATAAACTTTACGTCAGTGACGTTCAAAAGATAAATAAGTAAATTACTATTAACCTACTTTAGATTTCGCCGCTTAAAATCAAGTAGAATTGTGGACGGGCACTTTTTATACATATGCGCAAATCAATTACTGTAAAATACTTTATACATATCGATTATACATGACAATAAATATACAGATTGGCCTTGGATTTGGATAGTCTACGCGTGAAAACTGTTAATATATAACCAATCAATAAATAAATTAACACATAGTTTGTAAGGTGACATATATGTATGTACAAAAGGTATATTTAACATATTGCACATACACGTCAGGTTAAAATGATTCGATTGTATTGGTTACAGTAATGTTTATTTATAACACAAATTTTCAAAACAATTATTAGTTTATATGTAGCACTACGTTTTCTTCATAAAAGATTTTTTTAATACGGTTGACCGCCACAAGTTAATATTCGGAGGGTACGTTTGACCATTCGAGTTATTTGTGTATGACAGCTGATGTAACACGGCACGACCTTTATTTACCAGAAAAGCTACTATTTTTTTTAATGTTATTGTTATTTTTATAAGGATTTTTGAAGTTCATGTAATTATTGAAATAGTACGATTAAGATAAAAGTAATACCTTAATTTTAGATTAATGCAATGGTACGTTATGATAAAGTCATTTTTTTAAGGGACTAATATGATTGAGCAAAACCAAAATACGTAACTGGCTAGCAATATCGTTATTGATATGAAATAGAATTAATATAATTAATTACAAAAATAATTAATTAATTTACTTTGCATGATGGTAATGTGTGCTATTAATTTACGTTATTGTAATTTACTAATGTCTTTCTTTTAAATAATTTCATCATCTCCGTAATTCAAGTTGTATTACTATACCGATGATGAATTAGTAATATGTAATAATTAATGTTCTCACCTCATTCATGTTGGTTAGGGGTGACAAGTTTGTCACTGATTCGTCTTGAAACATAATGGGATCTTGTGATTTAAACTAATATAAATAATTTTATAATTAACACAGAAACGACCTTAACTTCGTCGGTAGGTGCGGGAACTATGGCTGTAAAATGGAGTTCTCGAAACTATGAATGATTTGATAATACCCTCTATTTTTGTTTATAATTGTACAATCAATTTAAATAGAGTGACGGTAGACATCTACCGTCATACTAACACAAAAATTTTTTTTTTCCTAACATAAAGTTCATGAGAAACGAGATTCTTACCACGATTGGGCTTTTTGAGCTCCCTGGTGGTAAAAATCCCGTTTCTTATGAACGTTTTTAATTTTTAACGAATTTCAATAAATTTTTTATTGACATGTAAAAAAATATAAATATATTAAATATATATTTCAAGATCCAAACATATAATTATTATTATATTTCTATCTTAAATATACAGGATGTACAGAAATTATGTCTATAAGGAAAGACCACAGATTCCTCGGCCAACATATGACGATTTAACTCAACTTACCTATATCCAAGGTTGCTTAGTTTAGGCGCTAGAGGGTTTCAATGATTATTTTTTTAATGTTTTCAAATATCTCGAAAAGTCTTCAATATATTTTATTTACTTTTTAACCATGCATTAGTACCAGTAAGTTACATATTTTTGTGGTACAGACCATCGTCTAAAAATGTACAGGACGCTCCACAACATGATCACAAGAAATTATCCGCTTATATTTTTGTAACCGCCTGTATAATCACTGCCAATTTTTTTTGTTGCTACTTTATTTTACAAGATTTTTGCTACCTCACGAAATTTTGATTTGGCAAATGATTTGCCACAAAAAATATTTTTTAAACCAACGTGGTTTTTAATAGATATCTACAGCAGGGTAATATCGCTTCCATTATTTGAGACTATTGAATTAAAAAAATATATTAATCTTTAAAGTTTAAAAACATGATACCAAAGGTTGTATGTAAGGGAAAGAAAGCTGCTGTCAAATAAACAAGATTTAAGTAAACAAAGTAATTAGAGTTCGTTTGCTAATTACGGAATACATTTCCAAAATAGATTAGAGAGGGATTGTTTTCCTTAATTCATTTCGATCTTCAATAAAGGTATAAAAGGGTTAAGTATGTTGTATTACTATCATTAGTATCCGGTCTGTTTGTCCGACACGTTTCCGTGTCACAGGCAGAGCCTATCTATTATGGCATCTTTCAGTAATATTTGTAGTAGAAGTTTAACAACTTTTGTGAGTACTTCAGATATGACATCAAGGACTTCATCACCGTATTATAATGTAAGTTGCTTAACTTTGAAATTTCTTTTTTTAAATAGAAGCATATGCATTACCATTTATTATTGGCATATACATATAAATATTATATGTATTGGTACTTGGTACTCTATTTTTTTATAGAGTATATCAATCAATCAAGAAATCAACAATCGTTTATTAATTAAGAGTTAAGTTAGACTTTCATTCGGGTAAATAATTTAATTGGTAATTATTTCATAGGTTTAACTTGAAATGTTCAGGTAATTTGAAAGTAAAGGAAAGAGTCCTTACACTGAACAGTATGCAGAATTGTATAAATTAATTATCTTTGTAATTTCCATTTCAAATTTAGATTACTTGGGAAACAAGTAATTACTTTGTTGCCGAATACTTAGTTTAATTAAATATTTCAGTAAGAAGTAAAGGTCACTTGACTGACATTATTAGATAGCGCCTCCTATGTTACTTGAAAATATTTTCAGTGCCAACGCCATCTATTATCGCATCGCAAATGCGCATCTAATATTTCTTTCTTTTATAGTAATTTAATCAAAATATTAATTTTAAAATCCATATTTACAAATCTACAAAATCAATTTTGATGTAAAATAATGTTTATTTATGTTTCTTTGCCGTCTTCTTTTAATTGTGAGGAGGAGGAGAAGGCTTAATATGTCTATGAAGTGAAGATAAATAACTCTTAGTCTTTTAACATTAATGAAAAGAGGAATTCAAAACTTCAGCGAACCAACGACTATTTAAAAAAATATTTATATGTTCAATTTGAGCCATTGAATCTTTTTCGCATATTAATTAAGAATTAATCCTATTATTTTCCCAGACAGATAAATCGATGAGAGGTGCAGATTATCCTCTTTGCTGTGTTGAACATCGTAACTTTAGAAGAAAACATCACGAGCGTGTTATGAGTAAGTATTTATAAATTTGAATGCCCTTTTGAAAATAATATATGCCCACAAACTGTATTACAAAATCAGTAATTTCAGCACGCATGAATGGAATATTTATTTCTTTATAACTTAATAATTAAGGTTAGTGACAGATTGGCAATGTGTTTGAACTTAAAAAAGTAATTTGCCCACATTCTACAATTATTTTTTCATGTGTTGATTGGATATTTTAAGGCCTTATCTTCGATACTCATGAGAGAACATCTTTTCATCTCACCACAATTATCAAAATTAAAAGTCTGCACTTGTAAGTTACAAGCGCAAATGTGGGCTTTATTTTTTGTCCTAAACAAATAAAAAAAAATGTTTTTGTTACAGACCGACGTCCAGAAAAGATAATTACAAAACGTAAACGAAAAACTGTATTCACCACTCAACAAATATTAGCATTGGAGAAGATCTTCAATAAGAAGCAACATGTTAACAGACAAGAGAGACAAGTGCTGATGGAGAGATTGAACGTCAGTGAACGAGTTATAAAATTATGGTTCAAGAACCGCCGTCGTTTATCCGGTCAAAGAAGAATTGAACCAATAGTCAATTACAATTGCGATTCTTCGGGAGAAGAAACCGAGAACAATTTAAATTTAGATTATGTTCAATCCAGAATTAATGAACCTGACGAATTTGGATATGTCACTTTGGATGACAGAGCTATGAAGGAATTGATAACTGTCATCGACTCGCTTCTGAAAGATGTCGATTTAGAAGAGACTTGCATGGAATTAAAAAATGAAACTTCTTTTGATACTTTAAACTATGAACCTATTTCACCAGTAAGCATTCATAGTAACGTAGACGAAAATATATGTTTTCCGCAATGGGAACTTTACGAGCCCGAAGAGTCTTTGAGACGTTTATTCGACGTTCAAGCATTAATAACTAAATAAATTAAACGCTGAAACTCCGTTCTCAAGAAAAATCTAATTAGATAAGTTAACGGAATTGATTTATTCATATTTATTTCTTCTAAGAGATTTGATTGAAGTGTACAATACATAACTTGTTCTTGCGTTTATCATAGAGCCCAGTCAGTGCGAAATGTTTATGCAGTAGCTAATTTTACTCATCAATTTTGGATTGTGCATAAATTTTATTTCTTGTAGTTACATTAGTGCGTAAAATATAATTTCCCAATACATGTTGCTTTGGCATTTTAGCTAACTGGAATTAATGAGGCACAGTCAGCGCAAATTTCCATTTTGTAACAATCAGAAAAAAATACTGTAATAAACTAATAGGACATCGTTAAATTGTTTAAAAAAATTGAAATGTGTCAATCATATAAACAAATGTTTCTAGACAATTTAATACCAGAAGCAGGAATGTATGTTTATTATTAATTTACATTATTTTAATTTTTAGTTTAAGCAATTAATTACTCTATAGTATAATTATAATGGTATTTAATCCAATGTTGATTGTATGAATTTATTTTTTTTAATATTGTAATTGGGAGTCAGTGTAGTATTAATAAATAATAATTCATAATTTAGGCTGTATATTGATAACTTAAGTTTATTGTATCAATTAAAACAAAACAATGAACAATGATAATTTATTCAACATTGTAATAGAATACGAAGAGTGGAAAAGTACATGTTAAGTAAAAAGTACATAGATAAGTCCTCGCTTAAGTGTAACTAAATATTTCATTGTATGTATAATAAACTAAAATATTAAATCAACATTTTATATTTACAATAATATTTAATTTAAATTATAAAAAAAAAACTTCAGTACCGTAATACCCAATGGGGTAGAAAAATGGTGAGAACGGTAAACTCGCCTGTGGCCATCAGTCTCCCGAATTGATAGTCCTCGTTCGTGGACCTCCCTAGTAATCAAATATATTGATTAATTATATGTTATGGCACATAATTTCCGTACAAGTTATTGGTACTTGAGCGGGAGTTAATCTGAGGTGTTCAGATTAACATCCCATAAACTTCGGTATAGTTGCTTATTTTAAATGAAGATTTTATTAAACGCAAACAATGTAGTTTTATAGACTGATATAAGATGAGAATTTGCTATTAGTTGTAGTGCTTGTATTCTGACTGTTCGCATCGGACGTTGCCAAATATGAAAAATAAGCGTCCTGTGCGAATGGCGCGTTTGCGGCCCTCGAGTGCAGATTATCTTCATAAGTCGGGTTTACAGTCGTCGGTATAGGTGCGTTGAAAGTGTACGCGTCTGTTGTAGGCGGGTGCATCATGACTCCGCTGGATAACGCGTTGTAATAGGCCGAACTAGACGGATACCTGGCCATATCTTCGTTTAACTTCAAGTTAACTCCGTTCGGCACGTAACTATCCGACGACAGTGATAGTGCATTCGAATTCGGTTGCAGTGAATCATCGTTTGTGTAACGATAAACCTCCGACATCGGTGAGTAAGCCGCTCTACTCGTGCCTGCGCAGTAGTACGATGTGTACGATAGATTCGGCGTATACGACGGCAACTCGATCGTGCTCTGTGGACCCTTGATTACAGTCTTTAAGCTGTTAATCGAAGAATACTCTGAGGGTCTGGTTAATGCTTCATTACTTCCAACGTACTTATGATGGCTCGCGTGACTGTCAGTAAGTAACCTTCTATGCCGATCGTGTCCACCGCAGCTTCTTCCATGACTCAACTTGTGATCTTGACTCGGTGACATTTCTTTGGAACTCGACGGGCTGTTATCGTCCACAGATGAGGAAGGTTTGTTATGCTTGTTGTCTTTCTTATATTTCATTCTTCTGTTTTGAAACCATATTTTGATTTGACGTTCCGACAGTTGGAGATAATTTGCGAGTTCGATTCGCCTCGGCCGGCACAGGTAGCGGTTTTGGTGAAACTCATTCTCCAATTCGACTAATTGTGAACTGGTGTACGCGGTCCGGGCTCGCTTAGTAAATCCCTTTTGGTAAGATGAAGCGTCTGAAGACATGCCTGAAAAAGTACATTTTATACTACACTGGTTAAACTGTATTTTTATGAGCCGATACACGTCTGGACGCTAGACCTCCATATATGCCATAACAATCGGCCCCCTGCCGCCCTAATTCTGTAGACCTCCATTACCTTGATTAAATCGTCGGTTCATTCCTTGCGAAGCATACCTCAACAGTATATGTAATATAAGAGGCATATTATGTTTTGAAAAATAATAACACGAGGCAATTTCGATTTAATTTAAAATAAGCTCTAAAAAGCGTTTATTTGTTAATGAATTTAGTATAGTAGTAGTAGTATAGTAGTAGTTGTAATATTAGATTTTTTAGATAAACAAAAAAAATGTATATAATCATACCGTTCGATATAGACGAAGTAGCACTTATAACAGGATTATTAAGTGTTGATGGTGATTTGCTCCAATTCTGAAATAATACATAACTTAATTTTAAGCACTGATTAATAATTAAAATGCGTCCAACTTCGATATTGTTTTAGAACAGAATAAGGTGTCGTGCAGTGTAGGCTATATTCACTACTATCGGTGACCAAATTAAAAGGTCATTAAAAATCCGGTTATTTTGTGGTAAATCACAGTTTTGACAACATTTCGTCAAGATAAATTTGCCGATAGATTCTATTCGGTATTACAATTGCATTAAGGTACAATTTGGTTTACGCATATTTACCTGGTTTGGAAAACTAGATTCATTTACGTCCTTTGCAGTATCTTTAACTACATCATTGTCTAAACCGCTTGTATGGTGACATCGTATAGCTTCATTAGGTAAATAGTTTCTGTCGTACGTAACTTGGCTTTCAATTGGAACATTAGGGGCCATGAATAAGTTGTCATTTTTGTTTATACAATCGTCAGAATGAACTTCTTCCGTTCCAGACCCATAGTTATTATGTGAACTGTTGCTTACGTTTTCGTAGTTCGGTATTTGATATTCATATCTCTGCTCCAAATCCTCCTGTGGGTTGGCAGCGTTGTAGGATTGGTGTAGTCCGAGTATATCGTGGATACTAAAACCAGTCGAGTCTCTGGAGTTGTAATCTTGGGCGAATGTGTTAGACATAACGTTTAATATTTCCGTCTTACAATCTGGGAATACATTCTCTGGACCACAATAGTTTACTCCTTCGGCTAAGATATCTTCGACTCCATGAGATGTAAGTGCACCTCCTTTGTAGACGTTTTTCTGGGGGTCTTCAATCTCCGCGTTTGAATTGTAATGTGATGGGATCGTTGATGAGAAATCGGATGATGCCGAATCTCTCGATTCTTCTGAGTGCAAGCTTGGAGGTGATGGGGTACGTGAAGACATTTTTTTTCACTTTTAAATAAAGCATTTACTCACTTTTTTTCTTAAATCACTTTTACACAATATCATTTATGCACAAACACAATGCACTAAGGCGACCGCGTCGTAAAAGATTTGTTTACTAAATGCTTTTTCTTCACCTGAATGTCGTTAATTTGGTAATGACATGTACGTTAGTGTGCCGCATTCTGTCAGTGCCGTTTTGTCTGTGTGCGACCGATAAGACGGACATACCGGGTTTCCGATAGTAAACGAACACAAGATAAAACTTTAAAATATATCTCCAATAGCTAAAAGGCTTGTCACATCTTATACAAATTTGAATATACGAGTCTTTGTTAGCGATAGACAATGTTACTATGTTTATAGCCGAGAGCAGTAACGGAATCAATGCTAATCATTGCAAACGTAACAAGTAAAAATTAGACTCCGTAAAACATGAGAATAATTCATAGGCGAATAGCATACTATTACAACAAAATCTTAGTTCGAAAA
>DWTW01002789.1:0-10627 GCA_018246275.1 Papilio slateri
GCACGGAACATATCCCCGCTAAGAAGGTTTTACACTGTATTTAAAAAAAAAAGTCATTGTGAGTCAACCGTAGAAGATAGAGATATGCCACCGCTGAGTTTTTTTTTTCGCTTATTTGGAGATCTACAATTCTTTACAAAATTATTTTTATGTATTATATATGCCATGCCAATGCAGAGAAACAATTTTTGGTGACCTTTTCGAAGTTTTCGTCGAAATATGGTGTTTATTGAAATACATTAAAATTTAATTAGAATGTGTGATAAATATATAAATCATCCGGATTAAATTATCTGCATGATGGTGAAAATCGTTTCTAAATCAGTTGGGCGGTTAAGAAGCTAGCGGATAAATAGAGGACACGAAGGCAACTGTTTTAAAAAATATATACAGCACACTTAAAGGGCGTTTTTATTGTAGTAATCAAGTCAAAGATCATAACCGTAGATAACTCAAAAGAAACTTACTCGTACCCAACGTCCGAGATTTGTTCCAGGCTACCGCTCGGTTATTGTGACTGAATGAGTTTTTGAACATTTAAAATGCATCTGTACAGATATATATATAATTCATGTAACAGTGAATTTATATATTAATTACTACAATATGACAAAGTTCGTTATTATAAACACACCAATTCTTGACTTAAGATGGATTTGTGGTTATACACTGTCATGTCTCAGATTATAATTTAAGTGAAAAAAGGAATTTAAGAAGTACATGTAAGCACATAAAGTTATCATGTACTCACTGACTTATTTTCTCCTTCATTTCGCAGCTTGTTCCAATTCTCTGAGGAACAGTATAAACAAAACATTCCGACGGCATTTCCACCATGGAGCGATGTTTAATATTCAGCTATAGATACGTATATATTCGAAGGTGGGTAAGACTGTAGGATGCTAGGTAATTTTGTATTACTCATAAAATTAAATATAAAATCAAGCATACATTTAAAAATCTCAATGTACTGCAGTGTTAATCCCTTAATAAATTAAACAAAAAGTAATCATGAAAATTTAACCTTTAATTCAACTAACAACTATACTATTAAAACACCTCAATCCCAGGTAATTAATGCCACAAAGCAATTGAAATGACGGAAATTGAAATTTATTAAAATTAATAGCCATAAAAGCTAAAAAAATATAATGATAAATTATTTTTTTCAATAACTTTCATATCATTTAATTAAAATAGTTTCGATACATTACTTAATACGTTTTCATTAGATACTTACATAATACGTATATTGGGACGCTAGAGTTAGCTAGCCCTTTTAAACTTTCTATTAATCATTACTCTCCACAATTAAGAGTGAGGTCAAATCAAAACTTAATATCGCAGCCTCCATCACTAATAATGACATCAAACAATTTGTCACTAATGCAATCACCGTGTTTCATTTTATGATTTCATTAATTACGTGGACGATTAGTCACACCATGTATAATTACCAATATAGCGTGCCAGTGCTATCACAAATACAATGCCATTTTGAATCTTAAGTTCAAAGGCATAAGGTCATTATTTATTTTTATTGTGAAGAGATATGTTTGTGTTTTAGTGGAAGTGTACCTTTTATGGGCGAGTGAGGCGAGATAGAGCTGTGCCCGTCGAATCGATTAGAGCCGCGCGTCTCGTCACATCGATTGGGGACATTGATGATGTAATCGAATGCCTCACTCGATTCCACCGGTCACCGCTCGCACCGCGCACTCGACGACTTGTTTAAACAATGCCTAATCACGTCGCCTTCATTGAATGTTTGCTCGCGTGCGGCGGTAAATGTTACTGCTACGTACTCTGTGTATGCAGCGCGAGCTCATGCTACGAATAGTTCGTATAAGAAAACTATTTCTTATACGAATAAGTTTCTTCTGTCCTTTTGCTTCGACTTCATACAACTTTCGGTAAAGCAACAGAAAGATTTACTAACTAAATTATGTATTTAATTCATAAATAAATAAAGAAGGTAGATGCATACCGTGTTCTTTTATAGTATCAGGGGGCAACTTACAGCAGGTTGTCTGATGTTAAGACAGAGGAGCTGCAAGTGTCTTTAATGAAAGAGTACGCTGTTATCTTTAAGAACAATTTTTTAACAATGGTAGAGTCTGCAACAACAACATCAGTTGCACGAATGGGCCGGCTCGACCGGTGAAATCTCCCGAACCCGACGTCACAGAAGACAGGCGTGAAGTAGAAGTGTTTCTGCGTTTCGTCTGATGAGTGAGGTGTCGGAGGCCCAATTTAAGTTCTCTTCCCTTCCCTATCCTTTCCTAATAAGGATAAGATGGGATGGGGAAGAGAAATGGACGAGGAGGTGATTGATAGGAAAAGTAAATAGTTGTTTATCGCCTCCTCTATCCATTAAAGGTAGGCAACGCACCTGCAACTCATTAGCTTGTTGCGGATGGATGCCTATGAGTAGCGGTCATTTAAAATCAAGTGAAACGCTTGCTCGTTTACCACTTTGTTCAATAAAAAAAAACCTTAAGTTATTATATATCGGTTTAGAATTACATCATTGCGGGGCAGTTCTACCGTTACCGTGCGGTTGTGGAATGCCAACCATCAAGATGCTGTGGATGGTTGGAGCTCTGCCGTGTTGTATTGTTGTGCATTTCTGTGTAAAGTAGATAAACTATTAACAGATTGGTCTTCTACAGATGGGGTGACTCGGTACAGGATGAATAGGAAATTTAGTGATGGACCACCTAAGTATAGGAACGCCATTGTTAACTGTATTTAAATGAAGGTTATTAAATTATACGTTAAGTGCTTAATATTACATTTGAGGGGTTGAGGAGGGTGAGGGGAGAGCACTCTAAGGAGTTCGAGTAATTAAATAGTCGTAAAAGGACTCCCGACGTTATGGGATTCTTGCATTTATTTTACGGCAATAAAATCATCGTTTGATCTTCTTCTTTGATCAGGTTTGGCGCTAACGATGTTAAAAATGAGGAACAAGTTTTTCGGCATTCGAATCTGTTCGAAAATGTTTGAAGGCCCGCGTCCATTACTGTACAGGTTTTTTTATTCTTTCATTTCGAGAGAAGAAACAAACGACGGTTTATTTATCTGATGTTAGTTAAACTAAGATTATTATTTAAAGTCTAGAATATGGAGATACACAATACGCGTAGATCCCAAAGCAAATCATAGTAAAGGTCAGAGGTAATTCTCCTTGTTTAAGAATTAGTCCATTGAAGTATCAAGGATCGCAATACATTAGAACATCTTTCTTATTATCATAATATAGTCTCTAGATTTTCAAATGTATAATATAATACATCGCTTAGATTAGTGATATACTAAAGGAAGACGATATAAAGAGTACCCGTAAGCGACGAGCTTGTGTGTAGATGTCCATACATCTAGATGGAGCGAGAGATGTGCCAGAATCGCGCCAGATGGAAATCCGTAATCACTGCCTACCCCTCTAGGTTACGGGTGTGAGTGACTGAACTCCGAAACGGCTGGACTGGTTTTGATGATTTTTTTTGTGTCTTACCGTGAATCCCGGGATCGCTTAGATTCACAATTGGACTCGGTAGGTGGCGTGGTTCCAGGAGGTTTTTCTTTATTTTTTGACGAATAATGAAAATATCTTAGCTGAAACCGGCAAGCAACATGTGTTAGATTAGATTAGATTAGCTGCTAGTTTTTCTATAAAATAAAGTAATGATAGAAATGTCCTCATTTCTCTTAGCAATAAAAACGTCTCGCAATCTCTAAGTATAATAAAATTAATGATACCACGGCGAACTAACAATGTTCAAAGAACAAGTTTATAATATAAATGAAGTATGTCCGAGATTCATTTCCGGAGTGCGCGCAGGCATTGCGACGTAACTTGCGTGCGGACAAACCCAGGCAGTGCACTAAATGCTCGGCGATTTGATTTATTTCTACGTTATAAATATAATGGCATTTGATCATAGTATGGTTGACTCTACTGTCGTTAAGTTTACAAATGATTTTTGTAAATTAGCAAATCTATTTACTAAGAAATAGACACAAGACATGTTAATTTTACCGCATATGGTCATGATTTACTGCTGCCATTAACCAAAGTTTCCACAACTTTTTTTTAACAAAAAAATAATCGTTTTTGGCTACTCAATATACGTAAACTACAAATAAACACGACCATGAAATGTGAGAGAATCAGTTACAAAAAATAAATCTATTTAAGCAGGTTTACATAGAATATAGGTTAAGCCGGGCTTAGTTAATCAGCGGACAGCTCCGGACGCGGCCGCGGCGGACGGGATTGGGTACAAGCTGGGTGCAAGCTGCCGGTGAATGATCCGGTCTTGTCCCGTTAAGTACACAAATACAAACATAGGATTACAGTTGTTACTTGTGAATGAACGAGCGCTCCTAATCTATTAGGCATATGTTAAATTACTGTAACTACTGTTCGTGTAACACAAATGGGGTGGTTGTGACGTACATAAGACCTATCCTTGTATTAAGTACACAAGTTGTACGTAACTACACGAGAAAAGGAGCACACTTTTCCATCTCTGCTGGCAGACGGCTGTCTAGATAGTTAAACTTGGACGGATAAGGATAATAATTTCTATTTGCTCTTAAATAAGGTTATTAAATGCATTCGGATCCACAAATTGCCTAATTTAGAATTTAATAAACTGATATTCGTACACACAACGTTAATTTTGTTTCATTTTGTAAGACAAGTAGTTAGACTAACTTATTTCATCTCGTGGTCACAGACCAATCGTGAACCTCGTCAGTTCATAATCGGAATCGGCATATTATAAATTCTCAGCAAATTTTGAACTGAACGAATCATTCACAATTTGACGTTTCACAAGTTGACGACGACTTTAAAAACAATAAGCCGTCAAATTGTGAACTGACATTTTATAGGTTAGGTTCGTTGGGTTGGATATGATAGTTACATATATAAAACCATATCTTAAAAAGAGTTTTTCAAAGAAAAAATTGATGTGTTGCGTTTGATATGTGAAATTGTCAATGATTCGTTCCGTTCACAATTCGCTGACAGATTATAATATAGTGACATATACAAAGAAATGATCGGACATCAACTGAGAACTTGCCATTGGTGTCATGCAGCAAAAAAATTCCGTCCTCCTGTCAAAAGTATTTACCTCCTTACGGTCTTCAAGCGTAGAAAGTCCAGTCGCACCGTAACCCGAGCTGCTCCGGTAGCGGCCAAACCGATCACGCCGTGACCCAATTCGCATTTCGCGGTGGAGCCACCGGGCGGGCGTCCTGATTTATGTGGCGTGCACCGATTGCCTTCAAAGTATATTTGCCCACTAAAGCGTTTAATCCGCTTTTACATGTGGCAACACTGTCGTAATATTGGCTCTTTGGTGTAAATGTCAGTAACTTTTGTTTCCGTTTGATCGATAAACGTGTGATGTTTGTAAAATATCACGATTAAGTCGTGGTCGTTGGTGAGAATTAAGAATTTTTCGTAATAAAATAATTTAAACGGTAAGCATATTAATATCAGTCTGATCAACGATTTATTCAATTTAGAGCTCCGCATATGCATATAAAGAAAACTACTGAAAACTGTTCAAAATGTATGTTTTTCGATCATGGATTGTTTTTTTTTTTTTAAATTAATTTAACGCAGTTATTTCTTACAATATAAACCAATTAACCAATAACCTTTTAACAGGTAAGCCCTTAGTGCTATCGGTGTTAGTTGTATTTAATAATAATAGAATACTATTTATTGGTCCTTCGAGCCAGATAAAATGGCTTGTTTATTATAGTTGACATCGATTGTTAAATGGTAGGATATCGTGACCAAACAACCACTTGTACTTGTTCACCTACCATGACTCCAGAAACATCCGATAGGAAAACACGTATAATTTATTGTTTCCGACAAACTGCTATCGATCGCAAGATCTTCGAGATCGGCAACCACTGTACGCGGTCTGTAGATTTATAGTGTTGGCAGAGTTGACATTATCGTTTTAATGAAAAGGTGCCGCGGGCTATTAATTTCTGTGTATATCATCTTTGTTTATGATAAATGCCCGGCTTGAAATGTTAACGAGCGATCGCGCCCCACCTCCATTAATAGTTTCTCTATGTACGCGAGAAGCGGTTCAAAATTAACGCGTTCTTATGGCCCAAAGAGAATATTATCTTGTAAGTTGTCTTGGTAGTTTCTGAAATTATCCTTATGAAGGAAGACTTAATACGATAGCACAATAAAATAGCAGTGTATATTAATCCCAGCACTGGCCATCTTTGACTATACATATAAGAATAAGTTCCTGTATTTTTTATTTCATTGGTAGGAGGTATAATAGAAGGGAGGTAACATTTTTGAAATAAAGTTTTTATGGAAGATGAAGCTCAGCGACCAAACTGCTATACTCTGTCAGCCAAAATACTTCAACTGCTGGACGTTGGTCTCGTCCAACTATCGCTCAAAGATCCGCCTCTTGTCCATCTCATCCAGTGCCCACCAGCAAACTTGATCGGATCATCGGTTCAAATTTTATAAGTTATATAATTAGCATAACTTCAAGTTATTTAACATTCAACCACTTTAATAAATTTTCTCTTATAACCGGCAAATTGTTTTATAATGTGTACATCAAAATCTCAGTTATTAATCGAGTACCTTAAATGAGCACCCTCGCACGATGTCCGACCTCTGGGGTCACAAAATTGATGCCTTCGTGAGTCCCACACCCTTTGAATTCCCCTTAATAATATTAAAATTGATAATAACGCTACAATGTATTTTCTTGATGCGAATTTTAAATTGTCTTTATTGTAGACTAACGACCGCCCGCGACTTTTCTTGTTTAACTACATTAAAAAATAAGAACTAACGATTTGTAGATGTGATTGGAATAGCTAGGCTATCAGCGCATGGAACAACGAACGGCGCTGGAGAACAAAACTAGTCAATATAACTCTTGATGTCAGGACGCTGAGACGGACAGACTATCTCGTGAAGACGTCTCAAAGTGGCTAAATGCGGAAAGCGGAGGATTTCACGTGAACGTCATTAGGGAAAGTCTATAGCTGTGAATTGACAAGGGCTGACGATGAGGATGAATTGATCTGTGGTGTTGATTAGATCTTAATATTCATAAATATTTTCGTTTTTAAGGCTAGCGACTGCAACGCATGAACACTATACATGCCACCCATTATCCCACCTCGCCGGATAACAATAGCTACTGGTTTTGTCATTGAGATTGAGGTCCAAAATAAAGCTAACATATCGTATCACTGTTCAAGTGCTAAAAAATATATAATATTAATTTGTTTCGTTGTGCGTACGAATCCAAAATATATTGAACAAACCTGCCGACTATAGTTCCCTCGACCACATCGTTATTTGTCTAACATAGAAACAATAAATCTTAAATCATTTTATACACGAAGCACTTAGTAACGCATCTTTATCAACGTAATGAATATATCTTACGGTAAAGTATTACTTATGTATCGGAAGTGACGTGTGACTAATGGCACGCTTTCGATTCCCGAAACAATGCGGCAACGTACTCGTAAGTGAAAGGCTCTTAAACTTAGCTTTGCCGTTACTTGAATGAGAACTTAACATTAGCTTCTGTTAATTCGGATTAAAGTTGATTGATACCGTTGCCATAGCAACGTGGGAGTCGTCCAAAGCCCACGCGCCCAACTCTGAAGGCAAAATAATTCATATCTGCCGTCATTAAGTGCAAATTAGATGTATCAATGTAAACCTCTCTATACTCAAAATTAATAATTAGAGACGGGGAATGCTGTCACAACAAAAGACTAGTCTATCGCCTCACATCAAGTACGTTAGTCTAGTAAGTAAATACGGGAATTAACCAACAGAAGACATTGGATTTTAGCCCACTGCCCTTAGTTTCCGACGTTACAACGTAATCACATGGCTTAAGGCGTTATGAAACTGTACGTGATCAGGGACAAAGAGTCTGTATTCATTTGTTAAGTGTGTGTTGTTGATTATTAAATTTTATGTTACAAGAAAATTATAGAGTATAAATTAACTGATACTGATATCATTGGCGAATTGACTTTAAATGAACAAATAAAGAGTGCTTGTGTAAGTTATAAATTTGTAATCCCTGCTCGACCTTGTAGATAACGTACGTGAATAATTACGTATGTTTGCAACAATTTAATTCAGATGTATTTGTAACCATTGAAATATTATTGTGCGTGCGACAAAGGATTGGAACAAGTTCGTGGCGTCAGTGTTGGCGAAACTCTATATCACCAGTCAACACCAGGTGGGATTGTGGCCAAGCGAAAGGTTTGATCATTAT
Source organism: Papilio slateri (assembly GCA_018246275.1). Classification (NCBI taxonomy): domain Eukaryota; kingdom Metazoa; phylum Arthropoda; class Insecta; order Lepidoptera; family Papilionidae; genus Papilio; species Papilio slateri. The sequence continues at coordinate 8,328 of DWTW01002789.1, forward strand.
AAAAAAAAATAAAAACAAACGATGAAACATGGCATGTTGAACACAGCTCCCAAATAAGAAGCCAACAAGGGACGCTTCATTCAAAATTAAATAACTTTGAAATAAATTTGTATATAATCGCTAAGAGGGAAATTGGTGTAATGATATATAAATTATTCAATGGAGCCAATCGCCCTAAACGGCGCATTAGAGCTGGCACGCTATCGTAGTAATCTACGGGGACAGGGCATGCTCCAGGAGGGCCCAGGAGGGCAGGGCGCAGGATAGCTCAGGCGTTGCGTGGGCATCGAACAAGCTTCGCACGCTTGCACTATATAATGGCTATTGTTTATAGCTTGCAGCGATTACGGAGGATTGTTAGTTCATTTTGAACAAGATGAATACAATATGTTCTTGTTCTAAAAAAATCCTCAGGATTTTATGAATGTTTTTGATGACCTGCGTTATAAAATAATACTAATTATGACAAAAGTTTAATAAGTTTGACTTCTGAGTATTTTATAAAAATACTATTAAGGCATATATCTACGAAATATATTTTATAAGTCATTATCATTACCACATAGGTGAATGAAAATGTGATCATAAACACCACGCCTACAATCTTCACCAAGCGTGTACATTTTACAATCAATTAAAAATTAGAAGAGAGCAGGTAGCCAAAGAGTACAGATTGAAATTTTGCACACTGTTCTGACACATCTTCTGCCTTTTCCACTAAGCGTCGCTGTGCGTATGCTTGTGATTACAGTCTATTGGCCGCATATTGTAGTAGAAGGGGTGTAAAGAGCATATCCATGTATAATAAAATAGCGGATTTATTATATGCTTTGAGATTTAAAAAAAACTCCTCTGCCTCCTTTGACGTTTCGCGTTGTTAGAATGACAAACACTTGATTGAACACCGCGGTTGATTTAAGATACGAAAAGTGGCAGTGGGACAAGGTTTTTAGTGATACTTTAATACTAAAAAAGCTGTAGATTCTGATCAGTTCCCAGGGCCGACGCGCAAAGAGAAATGCCTTCAATACTTAATAAGTCATCACGGGACGGCAGGAGCCCGCGGGCGCAAAGAGTTTAGCGCTGACCTAACTTGATGCAAGTGGCTCTGCGCCAGTGTAGCCATACTTTAATTTGATTCATGAAGAATTATGAGCTATGCAAATTGTAACAGCTCAATGTAATATATTTGACCAGTTTGATTTTAAGCCCTTGTTCGTATTGGTGAAATAGGATATAGCAATACTTTTCCGGAAAGTACGGAGTATTGTATAACATTTCGTAGGTCTTATAAAGTAAATTTATTAAAATATTTTCCTAAATTATTCAAGGTCACGCTTCAAATTACGTAATTTGTGACGAAGAGACTTCATCCATCCGAAAACTAAAAAGACTAAATTTAGGAGCACAGGACGTACCCTTGTTCTTGCCCATGTGACAGCGGAGAGAAGCAACAAAAACAACTCTCCTATTCGACAGTTCAACGTAAACTAATATTTAAAAAGATGTATGTATGTTGCTCCTACTCTAAAATGTAAAGTTCTAAAATTTTACTCAAATTAAATAAGAAACAAAAATAAATTCCTACAAATACCGGAAGCATGGTGAGCCGAGTGGAAACCGGTCGTCTGATTTATGAACCGTGGCACCGCCGCGGGCCGGCCGCGGACGATTATCGCTAATTATTAATTTTCCATTTCATTTCCCCGTCTCGCAAGGGCCCGAAGTTCGCGCACGCAACACGACGAGGAATCGATGTCGTACAATTTATTGGGTGTTATTCCGAGATGGCGATAACATCAACAACACCACGCACCCGAGGCCGTGGAGGCCCGCAGACCGAGGGCCCGGGGGCCAGACAATTCACTATACGCCTTTGCTGCATTAAATGTCTCGTAGCGCTTGTCAACGTGTAAATGATAATGGAGGTATGAATCTTATTTATGTATTCATTTATTGAACGACCAATAAAGTCAGTGGTTGGATCGCTAGCATATTTACATTGGGTTGTAATTATAGTTCGACTTAAAATTGACGAAACCAGGCTTTTATAGATCAAAAAAGTAAGCGATATACGATCAAATAGTATGCCTGATAAATAATTTTAGGGTAGCACGAAGTGATGAGTGAATAGTGAAAATATGAAAGAACAGTGTCTACAATATTTCCAAATTCGTATAAATATAATAGGGTATAGGGGGATAGGGTGAGAAGGGGAAGAGAATTGGACGGGGAGGGTATGAATGGGAGAAGGAAATATCCTTTTCCAGTCTATCCCCTTTGTCCCTTAAAGGTAGGCA
>DWTW01002790.1:0-10627 GCA_018246275.1 Papilio slateri
CCAGGATTGCGCCAAATGGAAATCCGTGATCTCTGCCTACCCCTCTGGGTTACGGGCGTGAGCGCATATTTATTTATATAATTTCATTTCGCTTTGAAGACGAATATTTTAGGATCTTCGATTTTTTTTTAGGCTAGTCTAGATGCGTATCTAGGGCGTGTACCATCCCTCGATCACTTCGTTACTTGACATCATGTGCGGTGTAATTGACGGCTAATACTGTAATGCACTATAATTATATTAATACAATATTAAATTGGTTTTAACTTTAAATATATTACAATATTTGCACACCATACGTGGTAGAATGTGTTTGTACATTTAATGATCTATTGTAACACCATTCTGGCAAATAAACTTGATTGATTTGATTTGATTTGAGCAAGTAGTTTTTTATCATTATCATCACCATCATCAGCCCGCATCCACTGCTGTGTAGACCTCCGCTATGTCGTCAATACATAGCGGAGGTCAACAAAGATCGGTCCCCTGTCGCTTTCATTCAATGTACTTTAACTGTGACCTTCACAGCAAGTATGCAAGGTTTTTTAAAATATGAAAAAGCTTCGGTATGCTCCTTGAGAATATTGATTGATTTTTTTACAAATGCTTGTGATTGTTGCAGACAAATGCCCGTGTTCCCCGAGCCACAATCTCAGGTATTCGCGTTCCCGCTGGCCGGGCCTGTGCGTCTGCCACTCAGACCCCAGCCCCAGCCCCAGTCCCAACCTCAGACCCAGCCGCAGCCGCAGCCGCAGCCGCAGCCCGAGCGTGTCGCTATGCCGGCGCCGGAGCCCCGCATGTCGCCCTTCCCGCCCATGGGACACCGCCCCGTGCCCTACCCCTTACCGGTAAGTGTTTAAATTACTCTACTTGCCAAGGCTAGGTTCATAGAACACCGAAACAAGATTTTCAGAAAACAATTTTCTATGTACAGTCGGGGCACGAAAATCTTCGTTGGTTTTCAAACTCATTCCTTCATTAAGTCGTAGACACTTAGTACCATTCGAAATTAAAGCACTAAGCAGACAATTGCATTATAAAATACTATATTACTTGATTAGCCAACAAAAGTTAATACAGTAAACACCTCTTGATGGCCTACTCATTATGAAATTTGAATGAAATATGTTCTATTTAATTGTCATTATGTCATGGTGCAAGAAAATGTCGACTTCAGGGTGACGAACCTTTTTTTACACCGACTGTACCAAACGATAAACATTTCATATCAAGCATCGACACAAAAAATGTATATATAAAATTACAAACCTACAAAGTTTGTTACGTATAATATAAATGTAATAAGATCATAAATAAGTGCGTATTAAAATATAAAATTATCGATGTAGCATCGTCGCGCTTCACTATTATTTGTCCTCACTATACCAAGCCCTTCAGACTTTTTTCTTTCTGACTTCTTGATAATAAGATACTTTATTTATTGATCGTTCTAAACTTTTGACACAGATTTGTTCATTTCATTACTCCACAACGATGCATCGCGCACTATTGGACCCGAAGTAAGTTTTGTCGTAGTACAACGGCCCCAGTTTTTAAACATTTTATGCCTTAAACAAATACGACTAGATATTATTGGATACAAAAAATCGAATCGACTAAAAACTTCGGTCGCAAAAAGTAATCTCAATAACAAATTATCATCAACTCGTGGACCCAGTACACGTTGTCCTGCATGAACGTTGCTTGCGGGTTATGTTTTTCGTTATTCATCATAAAATTTAAAATAATCTTCTGGAACCCGATGACAGCGTCACCTACCGGGTGCAATTGTTTTTTCAAACCATCCACCAGAAATATACACACAAAATTTCATCTAAATTACTCGTGCCGTTTAGGAGGACTTACGTGACAAACACACGTACCTAATATTAAGATAATGTATTAAATTCATAGTTGTTACGTTTTATACAAGTATAGTATACGAAAGGTGAAAGATACTACACGAACAAGGCCGGTTGATGTCGGCACTGACAGCTCTCATTGTAACACGGGAGTACATGTCTCGTGAGACGGACCTATGTTAACCGTCTGGCACTTCGACAGTTGCCGACATTGGTCCCGGCTTACAAGAATAATAACAGCCGTTTAATGTTGAAGATAATGTTTCGTATTTGATATAATTTTTATGTGAAATGCTATAAAGTACAGTAAAATATTCACGTTGTCAATATTCACGGATTAAAAAGTTGTGACTCAATTCCACTATACGCGGATCCCCTTGGAATATTAATTCGTAATCGGTTTTCGCTATTAGCGCGTCGGCATCCTTCGAGTGCTACTGGCACTGCGCACTGAAAAGGTTTAATTTAACTTGAAAACCATGAGTGAAGATTTACGAATGGCAAATGAACTTAATGATGAAGAAATTATTAAATGAAAATTTTCCCACCTGTGGAGAGAAGTGTTATTTTTAAACGGCAAATTGTTAACGCAACAGCTGATTATCAATCAAAATTCGAAAACATTGTTAAGTTCATTAAACCTTTGCCTGAGCCAGAAATTAATGATTAATAGGATTTAATTCATCTTTTATTGTTAAAAACTTCTGATTTAATTGATTTTATTGTGATATTCGTGAAATAAATTTCGGGATCTTAGAACGTAACCCTCCACTCCAATTGTATACAAAATACCATACCATATTTATAAATAAAGAGCTTTTACTGTAATGAAATAAAAAAGCCGGTTTTTTCTAAATAAACATGAATGAAACGTACTATAAAGTTCATCTCTTCCGCCACATTCTGAGCTCAAGAGAGTCAATAAATATGAAAATAAAAACGTAAACAGCATTGACCGTGATCAAGTTACTCACTTACCGTGTCACCTGGCGTACTTATTTCGCATCTTCCACGTTCGCTTGTCTGTGTATGCATGCGGCGAGTACGGGCACTCTTAACGATTAAGTCATTAATGTATTATACATTAACTTTATTATTACGAGTAATGTACTGATTATTAAAATTTCACGTCAATTAGTATGAAATGACAATTTTCTCGTTGGTATATGACAAAAGCGATTGTCATTTACTGTTAACCAAACCGATTAAATCTGAATAACTGCGAAGCATAAATTTTATCAAGTCAAGCCAGTCAAGAAAAAGGCAATAGTACAAGCTTTTGTCTTTAAACACCTGACCTTCAGACCTTCAGAACTACCGCCAATTTTGTTTTCACCATACATAGTAATATAAGTACGGAAGTAATAGTTGCAGCTAGTTTAAAGATAAAATATTTTAGAGTCGTCTTATCATCAAGGGGTTTATTACAATCGTAACGCCAGAGATGTCTAAGAAATTGCTTATATTTTTATTTTTATTTATTTAGGATAACAACAGCTTTTAAGTTCATACAGTATTAAAATGTAATTAATTAAAGATTTAAGCCTATAGCTAGCTAGCTATAGCAGCTATTCACTGAGTACTGAGAGCAAAAACAATATTATACAATTACTACAGTAAAGAAAGCAAACTTATGGTGAAATAAAGGCGATTTGGATGTATTAAAATTGTGATAATAACAATAACGGCACTTACGATGGTATTATACTTCTAAGTCATAAACTAGATAAATAGGTAAATATTTATATACATTAGAAATACCATACATACATACCATATATACATTAATACGGTGTTTCCCAACGTGGGGCCCACGCCCCACAATTAAACAAATAACACGGGGGGCAATTTGATAGTTAAGGGGGGGCAATTCAAAAATGGACTCGACACGACTTTACCCTTTGCTCCGGGCTATTTAAATGCAATGCTAGATATCGGTGCCAAATTTAACAAACAAAGCAAATTCTAAAAAAAATGCTGTAAATAATTATCAGATGTAATTTCGTTTGACGTTACCAAAATATCAAGTGGGCGATTATAGTCGTCAGGTAAGTAAAGTCGTAAGTCAAGTAAACAAATCATTTTTTAAATGTTAAAAATTATGTACGGGGGGCATAAAAGTTTTAGAAATGTTAAGGTGGGGCATGGCACAAAATAGGTTGGGAAATATTGCATTGATACATATTAAGATGTTATAAACTAATAAGCATATTAAATATGAACTGTTAGTGTACCGTATCATTATTATATGTATTCAAGCTTTCATATAACACTATTGGCCGTGTCCTCATTTCGTGAGTGTCGCCATGCGCGCCGTCAGTGTGAAAGCTTCATCATCATGCATCAGAAACAAGTTTCGATTAAACACAAAGATGCTATATTATACTGAAATGCCATTACAATTATATATAGGTTGAAAGCATTTTAAGTGGTACTTTCTCTCTGACCACGAGAGAGTCGTAAACAACTGAGATATAAATCGGCTATGTTTGAGAGAGTTTTTTTATTAAATAAAATGCTTTTTTATTCATCTGTAAGTATAATATTAAAATACTAATAAGTTTTTAAGAAACAAAAATAAAACAATTACATGTTTCAATGTTGTTACGACGAATAGGAAAGGATACGTAGTACGGAAGAGATTTCGTTTAGTACTCTAAGCCGCTACATGGTAGGTGTGGTAGGTCCAGTATTTAGTTAAACCTACTTTCAAATCAGATAGCTGTAATGCTGGACACTACTGTCCGGTCTTCTGTTATTACACCATGGTGACATGTAACTACGTACAAAACTTTACTACACGAGTATTTCTCTTGGTACCATCTTAATAATAGAACTACGGATACGCTTTATTAAAAGAGTAAAAATTATTATTTCAAAGTTTTTAATTTGTTACTGTCAAGACACTCAGGCTTCAGAAGCTTTTACAGTTACACCGGAGCTCAGAGGCGCTTTGTTTCATAGATGCGTCACGGAAGTATATATTGACACCGCTAGTATCAGTTAAAGAAGGTTATATGAAGCAAGGTTCTCGCGGTATTGTTGTGGTTAGGCGTACCACTTACGAGTACCGTCAGATGAACAACTCATTACCTCGCCCCGTTGATTTTGTAATATAAAACAAAATATGTCTATATTATTTCTTGTGAGTTTAGAACATATTTATGGAATGGATAATTTGTCCCCAAATAAACTTTATCTTCGTTCTTAATCCTCATTAGTTGAACGATATCAACGGATAATGTTAATTGTATTGTTAAGATTAAATAGTCAAATAATGACATATTAACAAAATTCATGGTCGAAGAATAGATTGTGTTTGATTTGATTCATTTTTTATATATAATCAGCATGGCTTTGAGAGATTTTAACCTTCGTGAACCTAATGTCAAAGTTACCCGTTAAGTAATAACTTAGACTGGTTTGGTGTTATTAAGGAAATTGTTGTAAGATATTAAAAAAATTGTTGTGTCAACTACGTGTCCTCTTCATGCCTTTTTTATTTTTCAATAAAAATACCGATACAAAATTCACGAAGAATACAGTAAAATAAATAAAACTCATATGGAGAAAGTAGGTAGCCTTTCTCTTTTTGGAAAAGTCATACGTATGTAAATGCAGCTACGCTGGAACTTTAGTATTTAAATAATATATTATACCTATGTTACACAAAAATAAAAAAAATGTGAAAAATTCATTCAATAAGAACAAAAAACAAAAGAAAATTTATAGAATATAAATGTTTCTTTTGTTCTTTGTTCCTTACTATTCGTTTGAAACGCAATAGTTTTCCCGATTTGACAATTTTTTATACTCTTACTCCAAATCTTGGTAAAGAATAAAAGGGGAAAATTTCTTGAATTACAAATATGAGAAAGATGTTTTTTCTATATAAGATTTTATAGGAACTCAATACGATAACTCTTGAATCGAAAGATAGACAGCGAAATTATTTTGTTTTACGTTGTCTGCAAAGTTTTGAGGCAATTACATTGACGAGAACTACGTTGTCAATATAAGTACTCTCGACCAATAACTGACGATATCCTCTCGCAAGGACGTCATAATAACACTTTAAATACGATATCCTCTAATTTTTACTTTTTTATGCTGGTTACCTATTTCCAATAAATATTCACAAATTCATAAAACGATCACAAACAAATTAATGTTTGTTTGGACAGTGTTTTTCGGCTCTGATAGTTTATTCTGTTAATTATTTTCTGGCTTATTTAATACTAGCGGCCAACCCCGGCTTCGTTCGGGTATTTAACAAAAATAAAGTTAAAAAAGTAGTTTTTGTGAAATAACTGTAATTAGCTTAACTGTAATAACTGTTAGACACGTGGTACAGCGGAATTTTTTGTAGAAATTGATGTCCTCTAAAAAATTGTAGTAAATCACTTTGCTCTTTGTCAGTAACATCCGCAGCGTTGTTGAAAATATTCTATCGCCTATGTTCATCAGGGATGATGTAGGATTCTAATGGTGAAAGAATTTTCACCAGAAGTTTCAGAGCCTATTTAATTCAAACAAACAATAAAATCTTTCCTCTTTGTAATATTACTTCCATCATTTAGAATACGGTAGTCATTAAATGAACAAGACGCGTTACGTCCGAAACAGTTTGATGAATTATGTAGATTGTGTGATGGCCAACCGCTTACTTACCTTCAGACAGTGTAGGAGCATTGTAACAAATGATGCTCCTGTCAAATGAAAAATATTATATTAAATTATTGATTTAATGACAGATGATATCATTACAAAATTAAAACACTGGATCGGAAACGGGACAAACTTAGATCAAAGAATTTCTATTTCCCGCTTTTAAAAGAACAAAAATTCAAACATAAATTATAGATCACTTCCGATATTGCAATACGCAAAGATTCAATCATGTTTACTATTTACAAATCTCGCCGTACGCTTGAATTTTACCACTAAGTTATATACAAAAAAAAGATTTGATTATTTGTTTGTTCCTGATAAACATATCGATAAAAACTATTCTGAACCGATTTTAAAAATTCTTTTACCAATACCCGAGCGAAGCTGGGGCGAGTTGCTAGTGCACAATAAAATAGGTCCATGATGTGCTTAAACCGATTGTAAAGTTGTTAAATATTTATATTATTAGAAGAAAAAAATTAACATTCATCCCTCCTACATAAATCATAACAAAATAATATTATCTTTTTTTATTTTTCAATTGATAAGAAATATTTTCAAATGAAAAAGAAAATATAAGCAAAACGTAATAATAATATTATTTCTCTAAGAATTAACAAAAAATCAACGCAGTAAATACTCATAAATTTTTAAGGAAGTTCGAAACATGTTAGCGTTAGTAAAAATTAACGAAGCAGATGTTACCTTGCCGAAAACCTTCTCTTGGCAATCAAATTTTTTTAATGAGGCCTTTAAACAATTATATTACATATTGTTTTTTTATTAATATTTCATCAATTTGTAATACAAAATAGAATTCAACTAGAGTACGTACTTGTTTTATTAGTTGTGTTAAAAGCTCGAAGGCTCACGACTTACTATTGTATTAAAGAGGAAAAAATTGTTATTTTGTGATGGACAAACTCTGAAAGTACTGAACCAATTTTAATTATACTTTAACCATAAGAAAGCTATCTTTATCACCCGCGCAATATTCACTCGGGCTAAACGAGGTACAGTCACAAATAAAATTGATGATAATATGTATATTTTATCTTTTCTAGGTATATGTCTGTTCACTTGATGATCAGTTACATATTTGCTACTAAGTTTTTAGAACAATTTGTGTTAAAGGTCACTAAAGTGCAATATATTTATGAAAATATGAATTACGTTTTCGTTTTATATAAAAATTCCGATACAGATTTTTATAAGATTAACTTTATATATGTGCATAATGGTTGTACGTCTATATAATCATTTGATTGAATTTTAATTTGAAAATCATTAAGCCTTACGAAAAATCAGGTCCGGTGGGTCATTGCCCTCAACCGGGCCTGTGTGGTGTCCGAATGTGCATGGGTTTATGCAATAATAATCCGGTTTTGGCCAACGTTCCCTCCATATTTTTTGCCTTCACGTGCCATGTTTTTTTGTTGATTGAACATCGCGAAGAGTTGAACATGCGCCGCTATGTTCTTTGTAGAAAAGAGGCGAGCGCAAGTAACGAATGAGGTAGTATAAAATGTGAATTTATACTATTAATAAAAAAATTATAATAATAAATAGTTTTAGTACCAATTGGTACTAAAACTAAGTAACAATTGTAATAACCGAATTTAGTTAGTTAGAGAAATGAAGCGCCAAGAGCCTAATGGTTAAGGGTACAGTCCGCGACACAGTCACAACATTGTCGTAGGTTCGAATCCTGTCATTCGACTATTGTCGTGAACCATGTCCAACCAAGTTTAAAAACTTGTTTGGACATGATTAAAAGAAATATTAGTAAATTATTTCGATACTCTACTAATATTTCATAAATATGCCCGAGGAGCGTTGCCCTCAGTCAGGCGCCCGGCCGTCAAAAAAAACTATAACCAAAACCTATTACAGTATGGTCTACGGTCGTGTTGTGCCAACCACACATAAAGTGGGTAAAGGCAATAACGAGGAATAGTGTTTTAGCTTTTTTTAATACTGCTTTTTTAAATTTTATCTATGGTTATTAAACCCAATATCATGAGCTGATGATAATTTTGTTTCTTTACAAAAACTATTTTATCCATTAGGGTCGAATCCATTCTGGATTTCATTAAAGATTCATTACAGCCCACGCGCTTGATCATGGCGTTACGAATTTATTTTTCGATTATTATAAAACAATTTAGTGGTGACAGTCATCCGATTTAGTTGATGTAACTAACGTACCTATCAAAACTAGTATTCGACTGTTGAGACTCATCCATACTTAGAGACGATGAGTCATCATATAATATGAAGCAAAAACACTTTCAATACACCGTACGAACGACAGACAAAAAAACGCAATAAAAATGCCATGGCCTTAACAGGTTTATTGTCATGGACGTATTCGTATTTCGAATCGAAATCTTTGAACAGGACAGAAATCACTAAATTTCTAAAGGTTCCTTGGGCTTTCACAGAGCTCTAAATTGGAAAGTCTTAAGAATATGGATATGCATATATTTTTGCTGTGAAAGTCTCGTCTCGTCTCTTAACACATTCACTGCCTACGAAATAAATAAAATTAATAGCCTGGTGCCAAATTTTTTAAAGGCGAGTTTTGATTAAGTATATATGAGTGTTTGAAAATATGGATCAATGTATATTGTTATCCCATCAATTATTATAACTTTAATTTAAAAAAAAATATTTTTCGGCACACAGCACGCCAGGTGCCGAACACTCGGATCCGAATTTTTTTAGATGAACGGCAGGATCAGATCCGAGTGGGAGGCACCGCTACTATGACCCCGCGGATCATTGGATCCGAGTGGGGAGCAACGAATGTGTTAAAAAAATCGTGTTCAAAGTTTTCATCAGTGGACAAATTAATAATCTGTCTTATGTCAACCTAAATTATTAAGAATAAATTACGTTTTGTTTGTATTAAAACAAAATCTAGAAAAGTATGTTTGAAAACTATCGCATTATCTAAGGATTGACCAATTTATACATATATACCAAAAAACTGACAGGATACTAAAAGATTTTAAACCTTAAGAAATTCTTATGCAATTTCTTATGCTTCACAAGCTGCAGTGGGCTGTAAGCGGATTACACTTGTCTCCAGAGATATTGAGACTTAGCCGTGTTGGAACAGTTTTTAGGCCTAGGTACCCCCGGACGTTGATATAAAGTGGACATTTTTAAATATCAAAAGCAATATTAATTTAAACAATTATATTAACTTATCATATCCCATCATGTTGTAAGGAAGATAAGATGGGAAAGGGAAGAGGAATGGACGAGGAGGGGATGGATTGGAAAAGGAAATATCCTTTGTCCTGTTTATCCCCTCCTCCATCCATCAAAGGTAGGCAACGCATCTGCAACTCATTACTTTTTGCGGATGCCTATGGGTAGCGGTCACTTAACATCAAGAGAACCGCTTGCTCGTTTGCCACCTTGTACTATAAAAAAAAACGCACAAATATGACACAGACTATTTAGTCCGATGTAAGCATCTGCACCTTTTGCCGTTAGCTATGAGAAGAAATATAGCGGATACAACTTATCTAATGAACATAGCCAACGAAATGTTGACTCATCATTGCTCCTTGACAAAATCAATATCCCTAGAAGAACGTCAAGAGGCAACCTTTATTTATCTGTACCCTGTGCTAGGACTAATTTAAGAGATAACGCGTTCTTTTGAAGAGCAACTAGACAATTCAACTCAATAGTTGACCCGGAAATAGATTTATTTAACACGAAGCCCATTGAAGTAAAGAGCAATTTAAGTACAGAATTTTTCTGTTGTTCACCTCGCTAGCTTTTTCTTTTTATTTACTTATTTTGTTAAAGTTTTTTGTAACAATTTTTTTTCTGTTTGCGATTTTGTTTTTTTTTAATTTTTATTGGTATAGCCATATGCGAAAACTTACTTGCCGTTTTGTTTATCAACTATATATTTAAGCATATGTTTATGTATATGAGCACTAGTTTTCCATGTTAACAACAAAATGAAATAAATAAATAAATAAAATAATCCGTGTTCCTTTATCCAACACTGCTTAATACAACGATACTGCTATATAAAAAAACTTAATAGTAATTTCAGATGTATT
>DWTW01002791.1:0-10625 GCA_018246275.1 Papilio slateri
ATATTAAGTAGTACTTTTCTAAAATAAAGGCCGAGTTTTTGTAACTTAGATTGAAATATTGAACTTAATTAGTAATCAAAAATTCTAGCGCTAACATTCCAACAATCGTATTTTTTAACGTGTCTTTCGAGATAGTTACTTCATTATTCTAATGGACATTAGCGAAGTATTCGGCTCGAATATTTCAGCGTAATATCGTTCATAATTCATTTTCATTCATCATAATACTTTTCGAATTGTTTCAATTTTACGAATATTTTTCGTATCATTTGTTGAGCAAATATTTTGTTACACTATGCAAAATAGTTGGGGACAATTCGTACAAGTGTTAGAAACTAGGATAGATGTATAATTTTCACAAGGCAAGAATAAATAATTGTATACTTTTTAAACAACATGTTTACAAGTATATTTTTCTATGTAAAGTTTCAGAATATCGTTAATATATTCTGAAAATTTACATAGCTAACTTTATGTTCTTTGCTAGGCGCAATAACACATTCGGTGGAGATCTCAGAGCTACAGACGTCCAACGCAGCCGCGATCACGGACTGGGCAGCTACAAAGCAACGCGCGCCGCCTGCAACCTTCCCGTGCCCCACACCTTCCATGACATGCTTGACTTTATTTCTGAACAGGTATTTTGTTTTATATCATCCTCTGACGTTTCTTATTCCGTAACACAATCCGGAACTTAAGATTGATCACCGAGATAATGAGTGTTTTCTTGCGTGGATTAGATTTGAGCGTTGAGGGTTTTTCAGATGGCCTCTGCCGGGTACCGAAAAGGTGCATAAAAAGATTTTTTTTATTGCTTAGCTAAAAGACAGGATTAGAAATGTGTCTTTGAAAATAATGCTGTAAAATAATTGAATACGGAAGGTACGCTTTGGTAATTTATATCCGTTAGAAAGACAATAGAGGAATGACAGTAAAACAAATTAAAAATGTCGTGTCATCAGTAAAAAAATATATCATCAATCTAGTGGACTTAGCAAAAAATGAAAGGCTCTATTGGTATATCAGTAATCGCCTAGACTGTAAACGTAACAGTTGTAGAAGTTTGCCAAATGTTTTCATCTTCTTGACTCATTATTAGAATGTGCAAATCCTGCAAACCCTATACGAAACCCCGGAGGACGTGGAGCTGGTGGTAGCCGGGTCGCTGGAGCGCAACGTGCCAGGTGCGCAGGCGGGGCCGACCTTCCTCTGCATACTGACAGAACAGTTCTACCGGACAAGGGCCGGGGACAGATACTTCTATGAAAACGGCGCCGACCCCGAGACCGCTTTTACGTTAAGTAAGTTAAAATAATACGTAAAAACTTCATTATCATCAACTAAAAGACGTCCATTGCAGGCCGAGGATCGCCACATAGATCGGTCCCTTATTATCGCCCTTATACAGTGAACTCCCGCAATCTTGATTAGATCGGCGGTCCGTTGTGTAAGGGGTCCTCTTATAGGTGGCCGCCATTCTAGTACTATCTGCTTCAAAGGCCACCAGTTTGTTTCTTTTCTGTTAGGAAGAATTTTTTGTATTTACAGCTTGATAACTTCTCTCGTATTTCTCTTCATAAGGAGTTCTAGATTTTTTTTAATTATTGTTTTATATGTAACAAATTTCTTTATTAAAGAATCGTTAAATAATACGTAGCAGATTCAGATAGCTTAATCTATTATTATTGTTTATAGATCAGCTGGAAGCCATTCGACGTGGGTCATCGATGGCTCGACTGCTTTGTGACAATGCGGACCACATACGTCTGATGCAGCCGAAAGCTTTCGAGCAAATCTCGCCCAGGTAGGTTTCTTTTATAATATATATTTTATTATCAGTATTGAGTATACTGTTTATAGACTATATATTTTACATGTTCTTTACTTTGTTTTCCATTCATCTACCCACATCTAAAAGTCCACTGTCGGATATTGTCCGAACAGCAAATGACCCAATTTGGCAATAGCCTGTTGGCGACCAAGTTAAATGTTACTATTTTTTGACCGGTATTTGATGATGGCAGCAGTTTCCAAAGTAATTCTACCGGTCAGAACACGCCCTATTTATATTTCTTTGTAATCGTCTGTTATCAATTATCATGACACTAACTACAGTTCGTAGTTTAGTGCCAAGTTTTTTCTTTTGCTCTTTAATAACTAATTTTTTTTTTTCATAGAAACAAAATAGTGCCATGTGATGAGCTGCCGGCGATCGACTTGTCATTGTGGGCGGATACAAGGAATTACTACAAGAAATAATGAGTTAGTGACAATCCTAGTACATGTTAAAGCAGCTAACTTTAAAAACTTAAGTACATAATAATATCTACTGTCTTATAAATAATAATTGAGATGTAAAATTTTGTGCGAAATTAAAAATATATTCATTATTTTTTAAAGACGAACAAAATAAAATAACATTACAACACTTAATATATTGTGATATGAAATAATACATTGATTGATTTAGATTTATGTAACATACACACCATGTAATATAGGCTTTCCTTGTATTTTATGTACTTATTTATAGTTCTAATGATATCGTATGTTACCACATTATGTGTTCTTCAAATAACATTTGTTTTAACTAATAAAAGTGATTTGTATACAAATATTTTAATAAATGTACAAGAATAATTTAAAATATTTGTTCGCCTAGTAGGTACAATGGTGATCGGTTAAAATGAGTTCAGTAGCTTACCGTACTTAGCTTACTTAGTTTACCCGGAAGCAATAATTAAGTCTTTTAATAGAGTCTTTTTTTAAGGCATCAAACTTTTTAATAACATAAGACAGTAAATCGAAAAGATTAAAGAGTTACTATTTATTATTGACATGAAATATCTTGACGCGGTAAACAGGTAACAGGTATAAATATGAGGTTAATTTGATAAACTATTTAAAATTCTGTTTTAAATTATCTTTAAGACTGTAATAATGTTATTTCATAATTTATTATCTCTCTGTAAATATATACAAACGTATAAAGTCGAGATTAAAAGTATGCTGTTTTTATGCGGTCATTTCGTCATTTGTAAATAAATGATTTTTTACGACAAATTGTTTTTGTATTGTAATTGTTTTTCCTACTATACTTGTATAATACAATTTAGCGACTAAATACGGTATCTAACCAGAAACCATATTCAGTTCCTGTGTTCTATCCTATAATTCTAGGATTCTAAAATATTGGTGTTAAAAGGGTAAATTAAGAAAGAGGCTTAAAAGATTGGCAGTGCTGGTAACAAATCCAACAAAGCAGTGAATATCATATATATATTGAGTGAGTGATATATAGTGAATATCGTATATATAGAGAATATCATATATGACATAGTACTATCACAAAGCAAAGTGACTAAAGAAGGGCGATAATCTAATCGTACACTACTCCGGCGTCACATACCCCTGAGTGTGGAAGAAGGGAGAAGTTGGGATCATTTATAATGAAATCTGTGATCACTATCTACTGTGTTTGCAGAATAATGAGAGAGTCGCGTGGAATACGATACACCCGCTCAACTACGTTTTCTAATTTTCACGTTTCTACTTCGAGCGACGAAGTTACACTATGTTCAGGCATCTTTTTAGATAATTTGAAGACGTAAACTTTTTTGTACACTGTACAAGACTGGACTTCGGACTCAGATCACATGTTATTGTCTACGAGTATTATCTACACTTTGAGTTAGTGGTTTAAAATTTAATAGTAACAATATACGATTACTATTTTTACATGAGTTTTTCGAGAGTAAATCGGTGAAGCTGAACTACAGAAAAATGGAGTGGTTTTGTTTTAAAAACAAGAATGTTCAAACACATTTTCACGAGTACAGGGGTACGAGACGAGAGTACGTGACGACGCACATATGTATATTTTCGTAAACATTATAATTTTATACACTGCTCTCGCATAAAATAGCGTAGAATAATAAAAAAAACTTTAGCCTCATTTTTAAATTTTTGGAAATTTTGAAGTCGATATATATTATATAATACTTATATCGATCAGATTAGTGACATACTAAAGAAATAAGGAGTAACCGTAACCGACGAGCATGTTTGCGTAGATGTATGGATGAAGAAGAAGCGAGAGCGCTGTGCCAGGATCGCGCCAAATGGAAATCCGTGATCTCTGCCTGTCCCTATGGGTTACGGGCGTTACCGTATAATTATTTATTTACTTATAAATATTATGTAGAAAGAACCCGGTTTTCGGGTCTCAGATGTGAAAAAGGTTGAACCTATCTTCATTCACCAAGCTCAAATAATAAAATAAATGAAAAATTAATAAAGGATTTATTATATTGGCCTCATTTATTTACGCAATATCAGTTCTGAGAAAGGTCCATAGTACAAAAATAGTATCCTTAAATTTGCTGTAAATATAAAATGAATACAATTAAAAATATTTACTTAATCCACCAAAATTACTCCAAAACATGTTGATAGTAATACTTTGAGTGAAGTAATACTTTTTTTGTAAAATATTTGATTACCTTCATTAATTAATACGTAATTTAATTGTATACGCGTATGATAAAATGATTACAGCAAATGAAATTACTTAGGTCTTATGTAATTTCATTGAACTCTCCGCTCTGGTACGCAATTATAAATAGTGTTACGGTAATACAATATAATTCGTTGTTGAAGAATTCAGTATTTATCTTTTCATCATATCATATATCAGTAGTATCTTTTGTTTTGTAGATTCATCGGAATAAAAATCATTGGACTGTCGGTGACATGGTAAATGGTACATCACATGATCGAGAATGTTCAATAAATTTTCGTGATTCAGATTTATACGTATAAAAATGACTTAGGGAAATTTGTGCCGATGTGTGATACATTTCTAGAAGTCATGCTGAAAATATTAATGATTATATATAAAGCAGGAATTAAAGTAATTTGGCTCTAACACAATTTAAAAAAATCTTGTCTTGTATGAAGAGACAAATTGACATCGAACATAAAGCTTCCAAAGCATTACATTGTAACCGGATATGAAATTCTATGTATATAAGGTTAATTGAAGTATATAGACATGGTTTCATTATTAAATATTATACTAAGTAACGTGAAGCTGAAGTCTTATCATAGTTGAAAACATAGTTAAGATGGTATAATTAAGTCACTGATGTTGAAACACGTCGTGGTAACGGAATCCCCAGTACAGTGAGCGGCAAGTTTCAGCCCTGCGACATATTAGTGTTTATCAAATTATAGGACTTGACACATATCATATAAGTTCTATGAATTCTCGGAGACCAAAAGGGATAGAAGTACCTAAATTGACATAAAGGCCAAAATAGAAGAAATAACAAATGACAATTGTCAGATAAACATTTAGTTATTATAGTAAACAAGGCAGAGTACTGAGTGGTGTATCATTATGCTAACGAGGTAATTCAAAACAACATGCAAGCGCGAGCATTGAATAGATTTATATAAGATCAAAGCAAATCAATGCGTACTTGCGAGTCTTCTATGTGCTTATTTAATAGAATTTTACTCGTAAATAAATTCATTGTAGGACTGGAAGATTATTTGATTATCAAGGATGCGTTAGAGATGTGATCTTTCGTTTATTAAACCCAACTGGGCCAAGCAAGAAAACAACTTTATTCCTGCTAAGATAGAGTAGCAATTGCTATTGGATTTTTACCGAGCTCTTTACGTCCCACTTGTGACAAGGGGTAAAGTCATGACTTTAGTCCGTTTGCCGACCAGACTCTAAAATTTGCAAAATTTACTCACTTATTTTGTCTTGTCTGAGATTTATCAATCTCAGTATCTGCAGAAGAACACAAAAATTGACAACATAAGAGAAAAGATTTTCTAAATCTAAAGGAGAAGGTATGTGTAGCCGACGAGCACGTATGCTCTGAAAGAGATGTACTAGGACCATGCCAAATGATCATCTGTAAACTCTGTCTACCCTATAAACACAGTATAGTTACGCCAAAATATGTTTACGAAGGTATAATGTTTTCTCCTATACAAAAAATCCTATATTGCCGAGCAATATAGTCTAATATGCGTCTTTTGTGCGGCCTACGCCTGCAATAAGCCAATCCGGACGCAGACAATTCACCAAAACCACCTTTGTATTTTACCTCTATTGTTGTCGAGACTGAACAAAAGAAATGTACAAGACAACTTCATATTATGTTGGTTTTTTCGTGCCAAGAACACAGACTTTTTACACAATAACGGAAAACATAACCAGATTGCTTTATTGTATTTTAATTGCATTGAATGTGATATCATAATAAAATGCGTGCAATTAAAATATATTCATCGTACGCCCCATATATCGTATTTTAAGGATACAAACCTATTTAATCAATACATGCGATGTTAACAATGAAACCGTGGCCTAGTTGGATAGTCACGTGCAAGATTACACGGTAACGGGTAACGCCTTTTTGTTTCATGTTTTTATGTTAGAGTACGTAATATCTGCAGTATGTAATATATTAAAACTAGTTGAACCTTGCGATTTTTTCACATATTATCGTGATTTTACACCTTCCTTAATGACGTTTGTTCTTTCGCCCTCTAGGTATCGTCCCTATACATATGTCGCCAACATATTTTTTACTAATAATTTTTAATAATTATACATTATTATCTTGAAGATGAATAATATTTTAATAAGAGTTTTTTTTATATTATCGTTCGAAGCGTTATTTCAAGATATTCAGATATTAAACACGCGCTCTGAGCACGTTTAGTGTTGCTTGAACAAAGCTTGATTTGACATAAACGCAGGACGACACTCGCAAGGAAATAACGAAGAATGCCTTAAAAAGAGGGTTGTTCTTTGAGAAGGAAATTTTACAACTTCTTAGGCCTCGTAGTCTGAAGATAGCATCAGTAAAGCGGCCGTATTTTATATGTCTTAAAATAGTAACGTTTATAAAAATAAACTAAATTATAAGATATGATGTTGCTTCAGCAAATGTTCAAATGTGACAACTAGGAGTAAGGTGTATTTATCTTCACCGATAAAAATCACAAGTATAATATTTAAAAGTCACTATTCGTCACAGTGACTGAAACTGACAAATGCCTGTGACTGGTTGTCTGGCGTGTTTTATCTTGTTTTTATCGGTACTTGGTCTTGATCTTGGTTTATCTATCTTTTCCTACTTTGTCAACCTGTTCAGCTATCTCAGCCAGCCAAAACAGGTCTTAATTAGTTTTGTTTATGATTTACTTCCAGGCCAAACTGTTCAGAGTTTCTAACCCTGCCATTCAAAGATATCCAACGCACCTATATCATTTCTATTGAAATAAAAATATCCAAATAATTAATGAACTAGTGTTTATTTTATTTATAACATTTTTTAATATATTTTCGAGCTGTTCAGGCAGTTCCAATCAGAGCGGAACCAGTTGCTTGGTCACCGCCGTGTTGTCCATTGTTGTCTTCAAGATACCGTGACCGTGAGATATATTTTAAATTCTATTGTTTCATATCCAAACATATCAAATATTATGGTTAAATTAACAAAAAAGTTTACTTGTTGATTTTTATATTTCATTCTTTTTCTCTTAAGTTTTTCTCTCTCTGTCTCTTGTTTCGTTCATGTGCATTTTAAAAGGTAGGGAAAAAGAGACAAGGACATACTCAGAAGCTAGGTAAAGATCAGTGTCGTCTGATTTAAAATTTTTAAATTTCAGTTTAATTTTACTAGTTAATGGGAAAAGTATTTATTGAATATCTCAAATAAGTATTTCGCGATATGACATGTTTGACACATACTTATTTTGTATATTCCATTTGTATTTGAACATTATTTCTGTTCTTATGTATTTCGTAGACAACTAAACATTGTAAAATGTGGCAAACATTTAGAACTGACAATAAAAGTGTTTTGTCTTGATTATGAATTGTGTCGTGACGTAATATTCAGGATGGTTGTGGGTGGGCGTAGCGCTGGCTAAATTGTGCGAGCAACTAATTGGTGTCAATCAATGTCGGCGAATGTTTTACGGTTTAATTACGTATTATACTTTTGAAATGCTTTAACAACTAAAGAGGTTTTAAATTAATTGTTTTTTTTTTGCAACGGTCTACATAACTTTCGAAAGTTATTTATATTATCAATAAATTCCAGGTTTTCAAATCATAATTTTCACCTGGACCACACTCCACTGCACAAGTCTTATAATGATAATCATTCCACATGACTTGCTAATTTTTACAATTGCTTCGTAGCTTAGAGCATTGCTCTTAGTATTTTGACTATACTCTATTACTCCTTTGTCAGATTTGGTTTAGATAATAATTGTAACGATGGAGAACTATTATATCATATCCCTCATATTATATTTTCCGCAAAGAGCACAGCTAGTGCCATAACATAAGCGTGTATAATAGGAACGTGACAAATTGACCGCTTCCGAGCTTGCTTTTGTTTGTAAGAAAAGGACAAACCACACAAAGTCCTTGGCTTTGTGCAATAAATTTCCCGTTAAAAGAGAAGTTAAACGAAATGTGTACGATATCACACATGGTGCATACGTAATACAAATCAATTTTGTCTGATGGCTGATGATAGTAAAGGTTTAAGTCCTGGGCCTTTTTATTAAATAGTTTCAGATTTGTATATACATTAAGACACAACTCAGATTTTTAAATCTTCAGCCGATACAGTGCCAATTAATAAAGGAGGATAGCCTAGTCTCTATAATTTCTCCATACCTTCTCCTTTTCCATCCATTCTCCATAGCTTTAAGCTGCCTGAAACATGAAATTAACTATTATATTTAACATCTACTGAAAATTGTAGATATGATTTAAATGATTAAGTACAATATTCAAATAATATAATATATGAGTAACACGTGTGGATCTATGTTATCTAAATTCATAAACTTCATATGACTTGTAGTTTTCAAGGAAATATGCAGTTTGGCTTAAGTAACAAGGTTGTTTATATACCAAATTAGCGGTAAAATGACGATCATAATTTTGGTGAAACAATGTCCTTACCTTAAGCTTTATCAGGAACTAATAGCCCAAAAAAGTAGTCACTGAAAATTAAGGTAATTATGTAATAAACAAGTCATCATGTTAATATTTTACTAATTCAACTAAGGTAGAGATTTTTTTTGGTATTTATTTTTAACAGTTTGTTAGGTACCAAACATGACAGTAGATAAGCCAATCGCCATATACAATGTTTTCATTAATACTTTCGTGAAACACTATTAACTAACTACTAAAGAAACCGACAACTTGAGACCTGAAGAATGACCTCCGACAGGTCCGAAACTTGTCGGTACCAACACCGAAGTATGCGAACGTGAGTTCAGGCGTTTAATTTAATTAATTATTTACAATAATTTCGTTAAGAAAATCATATTTTCGTGTATAAAACCTTAAAACCTTAAACTTATCACGACTTGGACAAGTAGTCACCAAATTAATGCCGAAATTGTAATAAAAATAAAATGTCAAAATCATTTTAAGTCGTGCAAACCACATCTAACCTTTTAAGTGTCACCTTGAACCCATTTATGTAGTGTTTGTGGAGCCAAATAAAGCTGGTTTCTTTCTTTCTAAAATCATAAACATCCTTAGTTTATAATATCACTAGAAATATATTATATAATATATTATAAACTGTCCTAAAATTGTAAACTGAACGAACCATCCAAGATGAAAATGATTTCTGGGAATATGGATTTTAGTTTTGTTTCTTTTTTTTACATAATGGAAGATGACAGAAAAGCAAGAGGTTAACCCGATATTAAGTGACCGCTACCAATAGGTATCTGCAACAAGCCAATGAGTTGCACATGCGTTGTCTACCTTGTAATGGTCAGAGAAGGGGTAAACAGAAATAAAAGATTATTACCTTTTCACGTCCATCCCGTCCTCCGTCAAATCTTCTTCCTTTCCTTATTAGAAAAGGATAAGAAGGGGAAAAGTAGTAGGATTAGGCAACCGGTACCTCACTCATGAGACGAAACGCAGAATACTTCTACTTCACGTCTGTCTTCTGTGAGTTCGTAGTATTTCACCGGTCAAGCCGGCCCATTCGTGTAACAGGCGTTGTTGCGAGCTCTACCACTGTTAACTTACTTATCTCTTTACTCACTTACGTTCTCACATATTATTTATATTATTATATTAGCAGTTGCTTGCGGTTTCACACGCATTCGTTTCTCATTTTCCTCACACGATTTATTTTGGAACTTGTATCCGCATATAATAACTTCGAATTATAAATTTGTCAAAAAATTGTTATTGTCAAAATATAATGCTATTTTAATGGTAAAGCAGTTTTGACAATAACTATTTGAAAATTTCATGGTGATCGGTTGAGTGGGTAAGGTATTAATCCGTAACAAACAAACAAACAATGTTACATTCGCATTTCTAATATTAGTAACTAGGATGGCAGCCCACTCAACGAGTTCATTGTACGAGTTGACCCACTTGTGTCACCTAATAAAACAAACGCGCCCTGATTTACTAGCAAAACGTTTTTCTATATCGTCTTCTATTTGCATCAAGGTTTCCTTTGTTTACTAAAACAACATCATAATTTATATATAATAAGTAAAGTCAATCAACTAAAGCTATCTTTTGCACACGT
>DWTW01002792.1:0-10624 GCA_018246275.1 Papilio slateri
ACTATTCCCAATTTCCTTGAACCGGCAAACAGTTAAACTAAATGTCGAAGTTGCCTTAATTACGTTTAGGAATTAGTTAGGAAGCAGTCACGGCCGCCATATTATAATAACTTTGTTGTTTGCCGTGAAATTAGATTCTAAATTCAATTAATTATTGAAATCTCCAAGATTAATTAATTGCGGTGTCGGATTACCAAAGTCTGGATTTAAAATGACTAAGGATGTACGGAGCTGTAAGACCGCTCTTGTCTCTCTCTCGTGCTCGTGGCAGCGGATTATAATTCCCGACCAATGTCAGGAGTTCGATTTAAACCCGGCTTGTACTAATTAGTTTCAGTTTGTCAAATTTTCGCTGATCGCGGTCAATTCTCGAGGAACTCGGCATCAAACAGTCCTCCATTGTCCGGGCTCGTATCCTGCTCATATACTTTGGTTGGACGAAATGATAAATCCATCGAGCGCTTCTTAAAGCAGGCAAAAATGGAGAGTACCAGGGCACGTTGCAGGTTACCCATGAGGTGGACCGACCAGGTCTGAGCGGCAGTGGACAAGAGTTAGGGAGAAGTGGAGGCGGTCTAAAGCTAAAGCGGGCCACATGATGACCACAACCAGTCTGTGAATACTGCAACGATAGAGAAGAACATACATAAACATCACTAGCTGTCGCCCGCGGCTTCGCACGCATTCGTTTACCATTTTCCTCGCAGGATTTTTTTAAAGTCCTTATAAAATTTGATCGGAGACCAACAGTTATAAATAGTTTTAATAGGTTTGGGCTTATTCAAGTCATAAGAGAATAAAGACAAGAAAAATGTGTCGTAAATTACTCCGTGGCGTGCATGGGAGCTCGTTCATGTAGACGTAAGAATGCAGAATCAACTGAATTGCGTCAGGGCAACAAAATGAAAATCTTTAATTTCTGCAAGCCCTATTCGAACACTAAAGTGAGTATTTTTGTCTGACAGGAGGGTAATGTTTTCGCGGGTAGGTATGGACGTCCGTTCCATGGTGACATGTAGCCTAAACGGGATAATCGATTTTAAACAATGAGGTTTCATTCGATTCGTATTCTTCCCCTGAGTGTTATAAACGGTACAGTCGGTCGGGTTTGATGTTTCATTTTTTTTAAATTAACTTTTGCTTGTTATTTATATGTTCCTTTAAAAAACCTACCTGTTTAACTAAAATACAACGTCATATGTTAGTTGCAATCATTTAAATTTTATGCTTGGCATAAAAATTAAGAAATCGAGTTTGTATAATCAAGTCAAATAACTTGAACGCTTACAATTTTTAACAAGGTCGAAACTGTTACGTTGTTAATTTTATTATGAACTACAATACATTCGTTGCGACATTTTACTACGACGACACGCCTTCTGTGTGTTTTTTTCGTAATTCTGCTGACCTTAATATGTGAGAATAAGACCAAGGTGTCTACATTATATCGTCTCATAAATAGCGAACTTGTAATTAAACCTTTTACCCGAATTAATGAAGACAGAGGTAGTAAAACTGCTTGCCACTGAGCTGACAGCTTAGGGCAAATAGCAAAATAATTGAAAGAGCCAATCAGAAATTTACCGATCAGAAAGCTTGCGATGGAATATTATCTCTTGAAAATATCCTTAATTCTATTAGGGTTTCAATCGTTGATCTCCAATATTCGGTGGCAGCTCTACGAATACTTATCTTTAAGTCTAAATTTTCATAATTCATTGACGCAAAAGGCTTTCAGACCATGTCAACGTCGCTTAACAAAATTTTAAACTTTTTAGATGCACTTAAGACAAAATAGAAGCGAGCGAAAATATCCTCAAGTTGAAAATCAAAAGGAACAAGATGGAGATCGCAACAAGTCGACAGCGTCTATTTTAATCTATGTTAAGAGTGTCAGTATCCCGCTGTCTTAGGGTTGCCAAAAACCAAACTCAAGTAGGAAGAAATGTAGTATTGAAGTATTTATCCTACATATTTTTTTATAGAAGCTGGTAAACGAGCGGTACACCCGATATTAAGTGACCGCTACCCACAGGCATCTGCAACAAACTAATGAGTTGCAGATGCGTTACCTAACTTTAATGGACAGGGGATAAATAGAAAAAAGGATATTTCCTCTTTCTATCCATCCCCTTCCCATCCTTTCCTTATTAGAAAACAATAAGAATAGAAAAAGGACTAGTATTTAGGTATTTAGCCTACGCTGTAGGTTGTGCTAAAGAAAATCCAATTATCAAATTCCAACCGCATATTTGTGGCTTCATCGACCTTGATACGATACCATAGCTAAGCGTGAATTATTGCTCACCTGAGTAAGTACTAGGTTAGGTAGGTTAGGTAACTAGGTTTTTGTGGCGGGGATAAGACAGGGTTATAATTCGTTCGAATTTTAGTTGGTACCCTTGCAGGCTTTAATATTTCCGTACTTAAAGGTCGTCTACCTTTAAGTACGGAAATATTAAAGCCTTCCTCGGATATGCTTCCATGGACGATCAAGACCTCGACTTTAAGCTCCCGCGACAACGAAGCCAACGACAGACGGCTATGACATAGACATTACGCCATTAGGATCACATTACGAAGACAAGTCACTAATTAAATTTGACTCCGAGTATACTTATCATCTGGCAACATATTTCTTATTAAATTCAATAAATTTTTCCCTAAGTAAGTTAAATTAAATCAACAATCTTTACTATTTTATACAATCAAAATATATTAAAAAAAATGTTGTCAACCCTAAGTATCGTAATACAAGTAGTCCGCGTACAGCGCCGGAAGGTTTTCCAGCTCAATGCACTTACCTCTTGGCAGGCTCTTGAAATTGCTACAGTGATGCCTGCAGACGTGGCTCGAGATGCCAGCGAGGTACTGAGATACAACTCAGAATTTACTATTTGAAACACGTTTGTTTCAATCACTCAGATATTTTAGGGCTATCAAGTTATCGTAACTGAAGTAAAGTACTGTTATAATACGACTTCGACGGTCGATTTCGTTAAAAAGAAATCTTACGTATTTTTATCCTCATTGAAACTGCTTGTATCCTTTCCTAAGAGCCGGACATGCGGCAAGGCGGTCGTTCTGTCACACTGGTGCGTGCAGCAAGTGGTACAACGTGCCGCCCACCGACCGCCTCTACACGCAGGCCGCCGCCGCGCCTAAGCCAATTCATTATGACATAATTAGAAACTTGTCCAGAAGCATTTAACAGAGAGGTACGTTACTTATTACACCTACAAAATAACTATTAATTTGATTACAAATTTATGGTCATTTTGTAGACGTGAGTCTAACAACTTCCAGAATATTAACTCTGGGGCCTTGTCGGTATCTTAACTGAGAGATAAAAAGACAGTTGACATTGAATTCTGCCTACCCCATGAAAAAACAGTGTGAGAAAGCTTCCAAATAAAAAAAAATATGTAAAGTTGTTAAGACTAGGGCATAATGTTGAAAAGGCATGAGATCTCTTGTGATGCACTCTTTGTCTCTTCCGAGTAATCAACAAAACCAACTTAGCACCTTGAGAACTCCCGGCGACAACTGATTATCACTAATTCATCAAACAAATATGGCGGCCGAACTTTTGATCGGCGCAGCGAAGTCTTGCAGAAGCACCACTGTTATAGTTCCACAAATAAAAGTTACACAAATTTGATTCTTAATGACACATGTTAGAGTAGACCCTAGACCTCTATGTACGTTCCTATACACTACTGGTGTGAATAACAAGAAGTTTTTACCTAACTGACCCACACGGAGGCAAGGGTTACAGACCCATATGACCCAGAAGAAGAGTAATGATTTTCGCGCGCTTGTATCTACATATGTCCGTTCCATTGTGACAGCCTAATGACTTGACTGATTTTGAAGAGTGAGGCGTCATGGCGTGTAAGTGAGTTTTACCGTCTTTTACTTTTTGATGTGAAACGTATATTGGCGCGCCTTGGCAGTAAAATCATGCAATATGCCGCGACGGGAAACGGCGTGACGTTCCCTCATGCCGTGACGCCCCCTCTACGCTGCCGTTCTCGGCTCCCTTGCGTGTGTGTGCGCGCCCATACTAATTCATATTTATAAATAAATACATTCTGTAATTATTACTTATTATAATAAAATATATTGATTTTAATAACGAAGGTCTATTCTATTTTGATATTTTACTCTATGTTTTTTTATGAGTAATTCGAATATTCACTGTCATGTTTCACATTTCCCGGGCGTCGAGTGTTGGCCAACAAAATGTTGTATTTCGCTTGTAATTGATTAACAAAATCTTAATAGATCTCTCAAAGAGAGTTAGATGTCTCCATCAGCACCAAGGTATGCCCGTATTAATAAAATAACTCTAGAGAATTGGCACATATTTTCAGACATATTAAGGCATTTTGTATAGAAGGGCTAATATTAATATAGTACACTAATCGTAGTTGACGAGGTAAATGATTGAGTGCTTGAATGATTTAATAAATCGTACTGTAATGTCTGTTTTTTTTTAAGAAAACTCTTGTCTAAGGAGTTTTTATATCTTGGTCGATATGTGTAAAGAGATTTACCTGCTGGCCGCTTTGGGTAAAATACTTGTGTAGTTTAATAATAAAATTAATTTTGTAATATAAAATATATAATTTAATTTTAATGTAACAACATGGTCTCGAGATTTTCGCAATATATGTTAGTTGGTGAAATGTACTTTTATTTTATTAAACCTGTGAATTGAACAACTATGTTATTTTATAGTTTTAAGTTTTTACTTTTGTTAACAATCCACGAAGTCCAACAACTCCCTGCGTTTAATAACTCACTAAAATATTTGATCAATACGTTAAATTTCAAATTCTCATAGTAATTAAAACACTAAGGCAGCCCTAATTATCGAGCGAAAGTGCACGTCTCGATAGCGAACAATGTGACACGCGGCAGATAGCGCAGCGTGATCGCTACGTTATCGCCGCGGCGCCGCTGCCGATACCCAGCTTGTTCGTTCCTATCGCTGGCTACATGCACCTGGCTGCCAAAACATGATATTCATTTATATGTTTATAGCACACGGTGAACCCATGATTTAATCAAGATTTCGGGTGGGCTTAGGAAAGGATGACATTGTATCGAACCTTGAAGGACGCCTATGACCTATGACCAGATGCTATTTCTTGATTTTCATTTACGTCTATGATTTTTCATCATACGAAGTAATTCTATTATTAAGATTAATTCAGTAAAATGTAACCAAACCAATTCAAGGGACTTAATCTATTTTAAGGTGTTCACCCGCTAAGAATAACGTTAATAATGTAGGGTGTGGGCACACCAAAGTGAAAGTCGGCGGGTATGCCGATCGCGTAAGCCGGTTCATTTCCGGCGCGCTCGGGCTCCAGCGCTCGACCGCGCTAAAGATAGATGGCGCTGGCGACAGACTCGTTTATATTGCTGTTTATGTTTTTAATCTCCCAAAAGTTATGAAATAATCTTATCGCTTCACTAATTTTATTGTAATTGCATGCATGCAATAACACTATCTACAATATAAATGTAAATTAAAGCTCTTGTGTAAATTTGGTTAAAATATATAACATCCCATACTTACAATTGCATCGAATGTAAGCACATAACAAGTACTAGAATTAAAAAGAACAACATATGCCATTTCCCTGAAGTTTAAACAAACCGGGCGCACGGGCGAGGCTGAGATAGCCCACTCCAGTTGTTTCAGCGGCTAAACCGAGCCGCGCCATTGTCTCGCCACCTCCCTTGCATAATGCAACATTTGAATTGTCTGAGCAGATTAAAAAGTTCAGCCGCATCCGTGTGGAGCTCTTTACCTGCTCATTGATTCGCGCTTACGGAACCTTATGACAATGCACGCTTCGCAATACGCATCGCTTTAGTTGGTAACAGGCCTAACTTGCTAGAGTAAATTAGGTTGTTCACCGACTCAGTCATGTAGAACTTTAAAATAAAAAAAAATTAAAATTCACAAGTTAGTGTAAAACTCGTTACACAATCCACAAGTTAGTGTAAAACAAAAGATTTCATTTTGATACCAGTGAACCATTACTTCTAAAATTTAGAAATCCATTTAAAAAGTCACATCGGATTCACTTCTTAAAATGTTCAATTTAATATTTGGGCATTTTGCATCGCGAATAAAGAAACGAGCTTTGTTGTCGTACAGAACTCATAGTTCATGTATTGGATACTGGAGAAGACATGTGATATACAGGTAAAATCAAAACACAAAATAGTTAAGGCACGGACCGCGAGACATGCACAACATAGTCGTGGGTTCGAATCCCGCCATTCGACTACTGTCGTGAATCACGCCCAACCAAGTTTAAAACTTGTTTGGACATAGTTAAAAGAAATATTAGTAAATCATTTCGATAATTTACTAATATTTCATATATATGCCCGAGGAGGGTTGGCGCCAGGCAGGCGGCCGGCCGTAAAAACACTATAGCCAAAACCTATTACAGTATTGACTACGGTTGTACTGTGCCGACCCCAAATAGTGTGGGGAAAGGGCAGGAAGAAAAAAAATGTACTTAATAATCGAAAAAAAAAGCAAATGACATGGGAAAATTCATTTTTTTGGCTAGATATTCCAATTTAATTTAAATAAATATTTGCAGGATAAGTTTTCCAGAGTAATTACAGGTTCAATAGACCCTCTAGAATATATTTGCCTCTAAAATATACACGTTAGATAAGATATTAAATATGTAAAGTTAATTTGTCATATAAAACAGACCTTACAGAATACCCACAGTTCCATATAATACAGAAATTACAATAGAAAAAAAAATATAAATGAAACATAGTGATTAATTAATTAATAGGCCTAGTAAAATACAAATGGTAAAAAAAAGAAACGAAATGATGATTTAAGATCTAATAAATTCCACATACAGTATATACAATACAGTTGTATACACAGGCCTTAACGCCATAGAGAGATAAGAAAGAACACAATTATGATTATTATTAACAGTGACCGTCGAGTAGAAATGAGCTATTAACAAAATGGCAACGAAATGTTTTGGTATAATTTTGAGATGCGGGCTTGCAGGAAATCGATGTGCCATGTCGTCAAGGCAAGATAACGGTTCGCTACAGGAATGCTGAAATAATAAAGAATCATGGTGAAGATTTGATGTTTGATATCAAGCTTACAATTAGGGAAAGTCTAATCTAAAGATGAGGGATTAGGATAAGTCTACTTTAATGACTCTAGAATGGCGGCCATGCACAGAGCTCCTTCATTTTATTACTATCACAACCTTGACCAGATTATCCCGCAGAATGATCTGGTCAAGGTTGTAATAGTACATTGGAAGTAGGCGGCAAGGCCCGATCTTTGTAGCGATTCATGAGGAAGACCTACGTTTCTTGGCGGATCTAGGGAGGGCTAAGAGGCTCAAGTCACGTCAATCATGAGTTTTTCTTTTTTATCTTACTAAAATCTACCAGTTCGTTTCTATTCTGCATATTCGTTAAAGCGCGGTATTTCTAGATTCGTACATTGTTCAGAGGCATCTTGAATCGTGGTGCGCGCACCAGGCCGGAGACAGCACGTCGGGGCGCAGCCCCCGGGCCAGCAGTCGCGCGCGGTGCCGTTGCATGCGGGGCTCCGCTGCACTGAACCCGCTGCGGGGGTCGCTCCACAGGCGCTCGCCGACAGCCGCCGCGCGCGGCCACACACGAGTGTCTATACAGATATGTCACGATATGATAATACTTTCTCATGATATGATAACTCTAGTATTATATGGAATGAGGAGGTAAACGAGCAAGGAAGCTTAAAGATCCTCAAATCTGATAATGTTTTCGTAATGGCGCAAAGGTCAAATCTTTATTACGTGATTGATTGACTAAATAAATAATTAAATTAAACGGCCGCGTACTTCGGTGTTGGTACCGACAAGTTTCGGACCTGTCGAAGGTCCTTCTTCAGGGTGAGTGGAATTATTTCGCGGTGGCACCACACCTCGCACTGCGCGCCCGAGCTCACAACGCGCGACTTACAGTCGAAGAACCACCGGCAAGTCAGAAACTTATCTGTACCATCACCGAAGTACGCGAACGTGAGTTAAGCCACATAATTTAATTAATTATTTAGTTATTAATGTCTCAAGAAAGTTTGAATAATTTCACAATTGATTAGAAAAATGTCAAAACACCCATTCTAAACCGTTGTGTTAACAAAATCAGGACGCTGATTTTAAGCGGCTATCGTTACCCATAGACATCTCCCACATCCAGCAATAAGCAGATAGGTTGGAGTCGCGTTAAAACCTAACCTCTATCATAGACGAAGATGATAGGTTGCTGACGCAACTTCAAGTTTATCTCAACATAAAAAGGACGAAGGCGGTTATGCGAAGAGGATTAGATCTCCGGAACCTTACTTCAGACGAAACACAGTATCCCAAGTACCGTATTCTGTAAGGTGTTAGGTCGAACTGGACCGTACATACAACGCCTTACCAATGCGTGTCTCCACTAAATTTACAATTCTGGGTTAACTCTGGCCAAATAAGCGGAGGGTCAGCGACACTTAACTTACATGTAATATGATCATGAGCTCCTTCCCATTAGGATTTGATAAGTGGCTACTGTCTTGCAAGCTATATCTTTAATATCTCACCCAAGGCTTGAGCGTCGACATACTCGCTCCACATGGCGACCTCCCCACCTAGCACGCTCGGGTCACGCGGCAGCAAGTGACCGTACATACGCCGCCAGTTCGAGTACTTCGTCTTGCCCCAGAAGCCGTGGTCCAAGTACCAAATGTCTTTAGGTATAGAAATCGTCTTGTAACCCAAGCGCATCAGTTGCGTCAACAATGGGCTGCTCAGTGGCTCCCATACTTCGATAATATACCTAGAATAAAATTATTAATAAAACAAACAGTTATCAATACAAACTCTCCACACCACCTATAAGCTTAAACTTTGTTCACAATATTTGTCAATGTTGTCTTTTTGATGACAGATGGATTGAAACGATTCTCTTGAAATTATGTTATACAATGTTCATTACAATAGCTTCATTCAGACAGGAATACATTTTTAATTATGCTTATTAAATGTTTATTTTAGACATTGCAGAAGTAAGAACATTTCCTAAGAAATATTTTGACTTTTATTTAGTCATATTAACTATTTCATTGTGAAGTATCGAACTGTTAGACTGTTTCATTCAACCTAAATAATTTAAAAATTCAATGAGAAATATACTTCACGAGAGTATATTTTTCATAACCTTGACATTGATAAATTCAATCTACGGAGCCTTCTTTCGGAATCGGTATTTCGATATTTTTTTCTTGAAACACAATTTGGGAATTATTGGGTTAAGCAATTGTGAGTTTATAAGTGTAAGTGTTAATTGATAATAAAAAAATAAGAACATAAACGTACCTTTCCTTATTTAAATAGTTCTGGATCCGTCCAGGTTGGGTGAGTTCTGAGGACCAAATGACAACGGGTTGCTTCTCACCCCCGGATGCTAAAACCTCTTCATCCCAAATTTGCAGAGCTTTAGCGTGGAACTCTGCCCACAATCGCATAAAGCCTTCCACATCAGTATCGAAGCCTTTGTCTTTCATGTAGTTAACAATCTCCTCGCTAGAGTTCCAGCAACCTAAATGTACCTAGCAATTTATTTAATTATATTAGAAAGGTCGATCATTTCTAAATTGTCGAGACTATGTATGAATAATAAGACTTCATACCATCACCATCATAATCTTACAATTCCATAGCAGCATTTGGAATCAACTTAAAGAATCTGACTTAATTTCTCTCTCTTTTGGAGTAAGTTGTAAGCTTGTTTTAATCACCTAGCGATTCGACTGCTCCAAGTGATTACTCTGGACACATTAAGTCTTTTACGTAAATAAGGTAGTTCGGGTTTTATTTATAATGAATGAACTAGCGTTTGACCACAATCCCACCTGATATCATGTGGTCGAAAGGTGAAATGCACTAGTTATGGAACAGTAGTCACTTTTCTCTTGAAGACTTCATAATTGGATGGAAAAAGTGACGCTGGAAACTTGGTCCAACCCTTTGCCGTACGCACGATGAATAAAGTTCGTACGTACGGCAGAGTAAGGTAAGATTCGTTCGAACGCATGGTATATCTACTATGATGAAAGGATGGAGACCTGCCGTATGTCTAACCGTCCGATGGCAAAATGGACACGGAAGAATTAAATCGTGTAATTCCTGTGCACACTCTCCAAAATGCAACTTGTAAAATCCGAGAAAACCTAGAGCCTTTCATCTCTCACTAGCTTCCTGCTATTAAATGTTATGAAGAAATATTATATATTACAAATATCAGTAAAAGCATACAATGTATATACTCGTATACTATCGTTCGGCTCTACTAAAAGGTGAGTCCAGATATCCATAATGTTGTTTTTGTAAAAGAAGGCGGCATACCTCGTCACCGCCGACGTGGAAGAGCGCGGGTTTGGGCAGGAGTTCTACTATATCCTTGTAGAGGTGACTCAGCACGCGATACACCGCCGGGTTGGCGGGGTTGAGCTGCCCGCACGGCGGCTGGATGCAAAGGCGACGCCACGATTGCGCATTGACACACACTGCTAGGT
>DWTW01002793.1:0-10623 GCA_018246275.1 Papilio slateri
CGATACGACCGGGTATGTGAGATTTTCTAAATAGTTTCGCTAAAGAAATTTACTTCACTCAGGTGGGTGGCGATTGACCTTCCGAGTTGGATGAACGAACCTGTTATTTTTAAACTAACACCTGGCTGGTACGAGAACTTTTTTGTTACGATATTTGCATGCTAGATAATATTTATATTATGTATGAAATATCTATATTTTTAATCTATAAATAAAAAAGGGGAACGTAAATGATTAATCTATGAACGCACAGTGAAATCTTTGATATCTAGGAACGTGAAATTTATACTAAGCTTCCTTTTCTGAAGTAGGCGAAGTATCAGAAAAAGATGTTTGAAAAATCAAAAGGATGAAGTACTGTTTTATACAGTGTTTAATAAAGTTTTTAATCATAAAAAAATGGACGACGTTGTAAGCAACAGGTAATTATAGTGACTACCGATACACACACTACCTGACAGAAAAACTAGTACACAATGAATACCATTCAAATACAACTAGAAGATTATTAGAAAAAGAGATTGTTGTTACAGATTGAATTAATTAGGTATAATTTACTAAGAACCTGATTAGTGTAAGCCATCACTCTCGCTTGGTTAGTTCAGCCCTGATGTTCTCACCCCTGACATATTTCTAACAATTAGCTACGTCGGTTGACACAAAAATATTGCGAGCTTTTTCATTTTACTTGCAGAACGTTTCCCAAATGCATATACCTCTTCTAGCTGTAAATGTGAAACTATAATAGTCTGGTCATGTGGACATCATACTCACCTTTAAATTATCTTAGTCATAAAAAAACAATAAAACATTTCATATATAGAAATTCATTTACTCCTATATTCACCTGAAATTCCTGCAACATGAATTCACCATACTCCTGTATCGCTCTTTATACTATACTCGCTTTGCTGTCGACTCTTCGCCCTTGATTTAGACGGTTTGTTATCAGTCAACCTGCTCAGGTTACAGGTCACAATGGAACGGACATATATACATACATGTGCGCGAAAAACATTACCTTCCGTCTGGGTCAGAATATAGATTTTTGTAAAAATCAAGCCTTCAGGGAGTGGTGAAATTTCTACATGGAAGAAGTCGGAAGGAATAAACAAATCTCCATAATTGGGACTAAGCTTACTCTCTAAAGTGATAATATTTCATATAACAAAAAATACTCAGATATTTTATATAATATGGAAATATGTTATCTTATACAAGGTTTCTTCGAGATAATTGTATAATTTTCGAAATCGATACTGATTTTTAGTCCTAGTCTTAAAAGAGATAGTGTTATCTTAAGAAGCTCAAGGCTCAATATGCCTAGATTGCATGTATAATAAATGGAAAATCGCTTGAGCTGAATACTGAGTGGGAGAGATAAACTAGTGCATGTACACTTTCTTCTAAATGACGTTTAATTTTAAACAACTGAAAAAACAATCGCCTAAATGAGACAAAATAAAACAACGAACCAATTTACCTAACTTCTTCCTCATGTGCATAATGTATGTAACATGAAAAAAAACACAATTGTTTCATATAAAAATTATTTTTTTTATATGTACCTTATTATTTTAAAGTTATAAATGTTAATTGTAATTTTTATGGTCTGATTGTTATCTCATTGTAATATTTAATCTTATTTTGTACTTCAGCAATGTCATGTTTAAAATTTCCGTATATTCTTAATTATATTTTCGGTACAACAATCTAAAGGTACCAAATGTATCTGTATAAACCAAAGAAGCAGGAGCAGGAAGGGGCTTCTGGGTGCTCAAAAAAAGGTCGATGAAGTCTGTTAGGATTGTATTAAATACGTTTGCATACGCGTAATTTTTCCCTATCTTCATAGGTCATTGTTATCTCATCGGTACTTTTGGCTTTATCCTTATAATGTCATAGACATATTATGCTAAGGAGCTGACAGAGAGCTGAGAGAGAGATGCTAAGGTCTAGTTTAAATTTAAAAAAGGGTCAACGAAAATGAAATATCTGTTTTCAACGACTATTCCCTTGGTCGTCACACGTGACGAACTCAAATCGACCTCATTAATTAAAAGCAATTAATTGCTACTCTAAAATATAGATCATTTTTTAAAAGGGGAGTGCCGACAACGATGAAACTTTCCCCACACTTTCCACATATTTTTTTTAATTTCGGAATGGGTTGCACTCGGGTCGATTCCCTTCATTGAAATCTGTGCAGCCACTCCTAAGTTACATATGGTGTAACTGACACGACTTTCTTTTACACATCCAAATATAGAGTAATTTATTAAGTAAGCGGTAATAGCCTAATGGTTAAGGGTCCGGTCCAAGAAACATAGTCGTGGGTTCGAATCTCGCCATTCGACTATTGTCGTGAACCATGTCCAACTAAGCTTAAAACTTATTTGGGCATGGTGAAAAGAAATATTATTAAATTATTTCGATAATCTACTAATATTTCATATATATGCATTGAGGAGGGTTGGCGTCAGGCAGGCGGCCGGCCTTAAAAAAAAGTATAGCCAAAACCTATTACAGTATAGACTACGGCCGTACGATGCCGACCCCACATAAAGTGGAGTACCCACATAGAGTTATTAGCTTTAAAAAACTATTCGCACATCCATCTGTGAAACTCGGATATATCACATATATCGGTTACATTATATATGCTTTAATATATAAAATTCCCCTTACATTTGATATTGGTTTAATCTAAATCCGTGAAGTTAGCAGAAGCATCACGCCTAACTTGAGAATCTCGTGCATACGTCGAATGTGACCAATTACAGAACAGACAAGCGGTCTGAGCCGACAATGATCGCTTTAATTGATAGACTGGTATTGAATTACAAGCGATATCTCTCTTAGCTTCAGACTGGTCCTTTCGAAGTAATTTATATAGGTGTGATGATTTAATGATACATTCATATATAATGTCGCATTCCTTACATAATAGCAGTGTTACGTAATTTTATACTTCTATGTTACGTTCAACAAGTGAGGTGTCACAGGTACCAGGTACCCATTCTTCTCCCCACTATTTTATATATACTCCCTTCCCCTTAACTAAGGCTGGCAACGGATCCATAACTTCTCTGAATGTGGGAGATATTGATACATACCGGTGACCATTCAACATCTAGGTTCATTGAGTTATTGAGCATTTTGTTGCTCTATCCTTCGACGAAAAAAAATGCTCCGCCTTAAATATAAATTCTTTTCAGTCTATTATTGCAAGGCATCTTCTTTTTTTTCAATCCTGCTCGATTCATTTAGGATATTCAAAATGGCTACTTTAGTTCAAATACTATAGATAGATGGAAAAAAACGAAAAGATATACCTAATCTCTAAAGTGCATAGCCGTTAGAATGAAAGCAAAACGATAAAAAATCAATTTCGCACTGATTTAAAAAAATAAGGAACTCGACACACATAAACTCACTTGCTAAGCTTTTTGCCTGGTGCGTGGTGTTATGCATAAACATATCCGCAGTTATAGGTAGCACAAAATAAATTGGATATTTCTATCCAATCCTTTGAGATTGTAAGGCGTAGTCAATCTATCATTATGCACCAAAAGACGTCAGCTAGTAGATTTTGGGACCCGACAGACCACCATAAGGATGGCTACGTCAAGGATCAACGTTCGATCTTGTACGACATTCGCTGCATCAATGGGACCATGTACAGGAAGTACATAGCCCCATTTTAAAATGTTTTGGCATGATCTGTCATACCTTGTATCTGCAATATACCCAGCCTTTTAAGAGGCAGTCAGCCAGTTAAGAATATATAATAATTTTTGAATACAAAATGTCATGAAAAGCAGGGCGAAAAACCGCATCAAAACAATATAAAAATGTGACAAGAGGAACAGCTAGAGGCAAAACCTCAGTCTTTCTTTCGCTAGCTTATATGCGAACTAACACGGAGAACAGTTATTTTTACAATCATTTGTAAACCCTTGTGTTGTTATGTGTTCAATCTTACTTTGATACCATTTCAACTAAGAAGTTGGCTAGAACAACTAAGACCTCAGTGGGGACCTCAGGCAGAGATTACGGGTTTTCATTTGGTACTATCCTGGCACACCTCTCTCGTTTCTTCTTCATTCAAAGATATATGAATATATGCTTGTCAGTTACAGGTACCCGGTAGCAAATGTTCATCTAGAACGAGCCTGTTGCACTGTTATTTACTTAATTTCATTCATACTATCAGATAACACATATCTTAGAAAATAGTATTGATTATTTTTTCACATATTTATTTCTTTACTTGTTTATAAATCAAAGCGATATAATCAAATTTTAGAAGAACACTGATTGTTCGAAACGTAAATATTAGTGTAATATTATGTAAATATCTCTTGTATAACACAAAGAAAGACTGTGTTATAAAAAGTGAACAAAATAAATCTTTCTTCTAAAAACATAAATTCGATATGAAAATCAAATCACAAGACCTCGTTTTATTGTTGACTAAGGCCCGATGAAAAATCTTCCGTCCTGAACTATATGCAGTTACATAAATGTAGCAAACAATATTTACAAATGTATAAATAAATACAAGATGGTTATGATTTGTTTTATATCGTACGATAAATTAAATAAACTGTGACTTATTTAATTTGACCTTATTTGACTT
Organism: Papilio slateri; assembly: GCA_018246275.1. NCBI lineage: Eukaryota > Metazoa > Arthropoda > Insecta > Lepidoptera > Papilionidae > Papilio > Papilio slateri. The sequence continues at coordinate 4,643 of DWTW01002793.1, forward strand.
ACTGCATAGCGTTATATTTAGTTTGTTTAGTAATATCCTTCATTAATTCATTACCTATTTTACAATATTTTTCGTTCTAACCTTTAACTTAGTAATTTAAGTAAATTAAATAATGTTGTTGTCAATTTATACTTATTTCCTGACTTATAGACTCCGCAACATACGTCGAAAATTATTAAAACATAAGTTTTAATTTCATAAATTTATATAAAATAAAAACGTATATAAATACCAAGGAAATAACGATTTTCATTCTTGGTAGCTGTGTAAGTGTGAAGAGGGCAATAAGAATCACATTATTACTTTGTTTACCACTAGGGGAATGTTTTTCAAGCCATCCAACAGTTATTCAAGGAAATTTTCTCAGTAGGACGTGCCATTGAACACATAAAAGGTGCTTTTTATTTCCGGTACTGAACAAAGATAAGTGATTGTAAAGGTTACCATAAAATATTTTCGTTTCTCACATTCCGAGAAAGAAGTATAGCATATAAGGCTCTTTTTCTTTTTTTTTACCGTATAACGTAAAAGGACACAGTTCTGTGTCACAGTTCACGACGATTTGCAGAGTATTCTCATTGGAAATAAATAAATTAAAAGATTTGTAAAAGTAATATGTGGCTACTTTTCTTCCCTAGAATGAAATATAGAACCTTCTAGAATGGTAGCCACGTACAAGACGACGCATTGATAGGCCGCTACGGTTGCTCGAGACTACTCGACAAAGACGGTTTGGGGCCGATCTTTGTGGCTATTTTTGGAGGAGGTCTACGAACATCAGTAGGCATTTTTCGGGTGATGATGATGACAAAAAATATGTAAATATGCCTTGTCCCTCAGAATGACAAGAATCATCAGGAATAGAATAGTTTAAAGTATAAACACTACTCAGGTTCTTGTAATCATTTTTATTTCATTCATTCATTTTTGTGAGCAAAAATATTTTTAGGAGATATTTTCCAGTAACAATCGTATATAGATTATAATATAGATTAATCGTATATAGATATACAAACCACTTAAAAATTTCACTATTTAGAGACAAATTTGCATTTATATTTTTCGTCTTCCATAATATATGGTTATAAACCGTCGGTTATACCAGACAACTTTTAAATTTAAAATCATATAAAATAATATAATTTAATTACAAATTGATATGACAAATAATACCTTTTGATACACAAATAAATAAATTTACAAAATGTTTTATTACACCGTCCATGCTACTTAAAATAATATTTTATTTTTGTTGTATTTTCTTTCAAATAAAATATAAAATACAGCACAAACCGCAATAATTTTTACCAAACTTCATTATTCATTATTCAAACGAAATCAGTCACAAAAAATGACACAAAAGCTATCTCGAGACTGTAGATACAAAAGCTATGGAAAGACAATAAATTTAACCTTTGACAAGTAGCCTTATTCCCTTCAAAGGCTTTATTTCCTTTTATTATTTTGTCCCGAAATTATTTTAAGACGAACCTTTCAAGCAAAGTGCTACGAGCTAGAGAAAAGTTAAACCAATTACACGGCTACGGGAGAAATATAATTTTGAATTGTTGAAGCAACTTGCAAAGTTGCTTGATAGCGAAGAAATAACTGAAACTGTTCTAGTACTTTGTTTCTATTCTCCAACCTCCAAGCGTCCATCTATGTGTCACCAAAGATAAAGTTTTTGAAAAAATTTTGATTGCAACACATTCGAAAAATTCCACATAGTATATTTATAAATTATGTTAAAATAAACCTTCTTATTTTAAAAAATAAAACAAATGTATATTGATTATGCTAAAATAACCTAAGAAAACGTTGACAGTTCTAAAAACTAACAGATCTTTGCTAGACCGCATACAAAACTGTAACCAACTTTTTAGCAATAATAAATGAACCTAAATTTTTTCAAGAATAATTGCTAAATGAGACTTAATTAATATTTGACTATCAACAAAAAAATAACAAAAATGGAAAGTAAAATAATTTTTCTAATATCACGTGTTGTGTGTGTTTGTGTGAGTATATTCCTCGAGTGAATTACAAGGACAACAAACGTATGTGTTAAAAATTTCAATAAATTCTTCATGGTTCTAAAAAAAATCAAGTCATTATTTTATTAGTTACCAACATTTTAGACATTCATGGCAAAGTATATTGGACGAGAGCAAAGCTCATTCTTTTCTGCCGACCATAAAGTATAAAGCTAAAATATGAGGATATAAATCATGCCTATTATGTATAGTACGGTCCGCAGTCGGTAGAGAAATCATAATGTCCAGAAGTTTACGTCATGCATAAATCTGTATGCCTTTACATGAAAAATCACTTTTAAATGGATACTATTAAAACGGTGTTAAAATTTTCTAAGCTCGAAGTACTAGTTCATAAATTATTATGTCTCTTCTTCTAATATATTTTAATTTAATCAAACATATATAATACAATCAAAGAAAAAAATAATTTTGAAATAAAATTGTTTCAACTGGCTATTCGTGTCCGACGGGGTGAATATCAATGTTGTGCAATAATAATTAAAAAAAAACATACAGACAAATCGATAACCTCCTCCTTTTTGAAGTCGGTTAAAAATATAGCTTATATATATAGCTTAATAGTGCAATAATTATTAAGAGGTTTAGTGGTCTCTAACATTACACATTACAAACAAAGAAATAATAATAATAAATAATCTTTATTGCAGTTTTGTTATTATAATTTAAACTTATTTTTGTTTTGTTCTGCTTATTTTTGTAAAAAGCATTAAAACGCCTATACATTATGCTAAAATACAGTGCAAAGATTTATTTTTACCTTCGTTAGGGAAAACCTTCTTTAGAGTTTTGTTAAAACAATTGTAAAGCAAACAGACCTTAAAAGGTGACGTTGCTGAAAATAATTTAATCATAAAGGGTATTTGGTAAATAAAGTAACAAGGTAAAGGTATGTCCACGAGAAGTATAACATTATACAAAAATGTGATCATATATATGCACTCGAAGAAAGCTGATAAAAATATTATGTTTTTATGTCCCATTTTTCTTCATTTTTTTCGGTTTCTTCATTAACTTCAGCTGTTTCTTTTTAATTTCGTAAATATAGTATCAGATAAATTATTAAAAAATATACAAATATGCACACAACAAAATGCAAACAATACAATATACTAGAAGAAAACAAAAATAAAAAACTAGGAAGATATACACGCAAGAAAAGAAATAGTTGAGTCATTGGCGGCCTTATTACTAAGAGCCGATCTCTTCGAGATTATTTAATTTAAAATAAAATTTAATTATCTTAAAGAAGACGTTTGAACATAAGACTTACATATATAGTTCAGTATTCATAATTACTAATTTTATCAATTCTCATTGTTAAAGTTTAATTTATTTATTTATTCCTGTTTTATGTTACATATTCACGCGTACTTTAAAATATTCTTAGGTATAACTTTTCTGCCTTATTATAATATTATACCAAAATATAGTCAAAAATAAAACATATAGATATATCGACAAGCCTCAATGATTAAGTGGTTGAGACAAGGCAGCGATTAGTAGTGGTATCATATCACTTACCACACACATCAGTCAATTCTGTCAACATTCATTAACAAACCATCAGAAATATTTGATCACAAAAATACTACTTAAGTTACTGACCAAAAATAAATTATTATTCACGCAAAAAAGAACACACACTTGAATAAAAGTTCAGAACATCAAAAATATACTTCGTATCGAGAGAGTAGCGATCGAAACGAGAACACAGCCTCCACGTTCCGCGTCTGAAACAGAACTGAAATTACTGAAACATTTGTCCGCTCCCTCTGCGGACAGCGAGCCACCGCGGGATGATAAAATCCGCCAGTACTCCCGATAAGCCTCTCGCAAGCCTTATTTTATGACTGTTTATCTTTTTATATTGTAACAATATAATATAATAATTCGAACCGGATTATCACTACCTACTAACTTTGTTTGAGTTGCGTTATGAAACAAATAGTTTTCTTTCATAACGCAACTCAAACAAAGATTTGAAACGATGCCAAAAGCATAAATTGTTAGATATGAATGTCTACTATTTGACTAAATTTATGATATGAAACTTTTAAATATATCTTTACTAATTCAGTTTCCTATATGAATTTTATTTTTAGCATTAAAAGTTATTTATTTACGAATATTCCTTTTACATTATTTTAAATGCTATAACTCTATCATAAAAAAACAATCTCTAGATAATACATTTAAAAACATATCGATGTTTAAACTCCCTTTGAACAATGTAACAAATACTTCTTTGCAAATTTTTGAGCACCCCAGAAAGCTCTCGAGTTGTTTCAAGCCAAGGCCGGCGTCGTAAGGTACTTCCTAAGACAATAGTTCCATTGAGATTAGGTTCTTTGTAATGCAAAGATCAAGGGCGATATATTGAGGTGCAAGTATAGGCACTTTGCCTAATAAAACGAAAGCACAATGACATCTTAATTGTCTTATAAAGGTCTACGTATACAAGCGTTACACGAAAAATGTAGAAGTTAGGTATTTCAATTAAAATATTTGCTATTAATATATCCGTCGGAACAAAGATACTACGTGCGTTCATTACGTACAATTTTAAAGAATTTCATTTAGTAAAAAAATCACATACAAAAACATACATTATTGGTTTAAATACTCGGCTTGCCCTACGTTGCAACTCTTGTGACACCTACGTCCTGTAATGAACATATTTCGACTGATATTGAAAATAACACGTTTTTAACCCTCAAAAACACGTATTACGTATTAGAGCCGATTAAATTCGTATCTACTTATGGCTAGACAATAAAAGTAAAATAATTTTCATTGAAGGTTAAATTACATTTAATTAATAATTATTGTAATTAAGTTTGAAATTCAAAGTCTTGATTAGTATAATGCCTCTTAATTCTACTTGCAAAATACGTTTCACATTTTGAATGACAACTAGAAGCCACGGAATTAATATTCAAGCCAAATACAGGAAAGTTCAATTTTATACTCTTTTAACTTCGCCCATTATTCACGGCGTAGTCATGTCCCAAACTCGGTTCACCGACGGTAAACATAAAAACTTTTGGCGAGAAGTGAAAATTCATTTTTGAAATCAATTGCATCCGTGAGTGGAATAATAAAGAAGCCAAAACCGATCGTTATTAGTCAAAGCTTTTTCGAAACATTAAACTATTTAGTTCAGTATGTTATAAACTAAATAAAATGTGCTTTAACGCCTTTTAGCCAAAGGGGTTAGCAGGGATCAATGATTTTATTTTCGAAAGTTTATTACAAATCTTTTTTTTTATTCACCGCCATACCGCAATGTATGCAGGTTCTAGAGTACGTAAGATCGCAGCTTGGAGTCCGCATTCCAGTATGGTTGTGAACCATATCCTAGCACAAGCTTAAACTTAGTTGAAGTGGTTAAAAGTCATGTAAAATTGTTTATTAAATTTGCTACTATGAAAAAGTTTTGAATTACTGAATTTCAAAATATTTTACTTTGTGTTAAATTTCCTTCTTCTGCGAAACCGTGCAACAGTTCAAAGAAATCTAAAATCTAAAGATCAACACTGCAGATTAACTCGTTAATGGTTCATGAATTTATTATCAAGAATTTCACTTCTCTGCCTCCAATTGATAAATGAGGCCGCATTCGCGTATTTTGATTTATTATAATCAACTGAAATCCGATAAACTGCTTAATTTTATTCAGTTATGAACAGGAATTTATTGTTATAATTCGAAATAAAATCACGACATCTAAATTTTATTAGACATAAAGTTATTTTAATATATTTACGTTGGAAATCTATTTTATACTATTATCTTTATTATATGGTAGTTTATTTTATTTTTCTAAACTGTTTTTTTTTAATTCTTCGAAAGATTATTTTTAAAAACAGTGTACAGTTTGAGTGCATATTTGAATGAGAACATATTTTAAACATAGTATATTAT
>DWTW01002794.1:0-10621 GCA_018246275.1 Papilio slateri
TTCACGCCTGTCTTCTGTGAGGTCGTGGTATTTCACCGGTCGAGCCGGCCCATTCGTGCAACAGACGTTGTTGTTGCTACTGTCAAACGATACCAGCCTTTTAAAATAAATAAACAATAAATAAGTCCCTTAACCCAGAGGTGTAGGCAGAGATTACGGATTCCCATATGGCAGACCTCACTTCTTATATCTATGAATACATGTTCGTCCTCCTATACCTCAAGATACCTCCAGATATCGTCTTCCATACAAATTAAACGTTCAAAAATAACGTTCGATTTTCGTAGTGTCAGTTTATGTGTGCGTGTGTTACATACCGCGTTTACATTTGTGTACTTGTCGTGAATGTATTACAGTGTAATGGCGTTACCCTAAATTGGGGAATATCCTAAACATATTAAAAATAAACACTTTCGTTTGTAAGTTTACGCAAAATTATGTTTAGTTTGTCGAATCATTAAAGCGGTGCCTATAAGAATTCGAAAATTAAAATAGATAAAATATTAACAAAGCAAATAATATTTAAAAGTAAAAATTTCAATAAAAATAACAGCCGTCTATGACTGATATACTAAAATACAAATGTGAAATCAAATTATATTTCAAATAATATTTTGATGTATCGTCTTGTTTTATTTATGTTTAATCTTGATATTTTTTTAATCTATCTATATCTGATGATGATATCTATCTATTATATCTGATGATGATATTTAATTAAAGTAATGAACATTTTCCAAATAAGATATGACCTAAAGGTCTATGTTACCAGGTCATGAAATTTAAAAAAAATGATATTTAATCAGTCTTATTTTATTTTATTTTTAGGGTAAATACAACTTTGTTATGTAGCTGATTTTTATTTAGTTTTACATAAATATTCGGGATACATCAAAAAATTAAATATGACTTGTGAAATGTGATTTTCGTACACATATCTTTCTTTGAAGTGTAGTTTCTACACGATTTCAGCACAAACCTAATTTTTTTTATTACAAGCACAGATACTGAATCCATACTGCGGGAAACACCCGACTACGGGATAATGAAGTCGCCAATTGGCGTCTTTTACGTGGCTTCAATTACATTACGCCGATTAGGTATCTGGAGGTAAGTAATATCTTTGGGGTACTCTTAATAACACCTTTATTTAGTATGCCATTAATCTCGTCGATATAAGTTCGCCTAGGACGACCTCTACCAACACTACCACTTACATTTCCCATATAAATCTCTCTTGTCAATCATTTTTCTCATCCTTCCAACATGTCGTTACCACCGAAGCATACCTTTCTCAATTTTGTGAAATTACCTAAAAAGCTATACCTACTTTTCATTAACCCAGCTTCTGCGCTATTGTCTAAAAATAGAATACTAGCGCTGTGAGAGAAAAGTGTGGCGTAAAAGAGAACATTGTGAATAAAATTGAGGAAGACATGACAAGGTTTGGCCTTTTTGAATGAATGAATGAATGAATGGATGGATGGATGGATGGATGAATGAATGAATGAATGGAAGAATGAAAGAGTAACAAAGTAAATTTATGTTACAAAAACGAACTCATACTGAACAGATTGGTGCGGAATAGCGGAACAAATTATAAAGTCGGAGGAACCAAAGAGCACGTACATATGCATAGATTCATTCATCTAGAAGCGACAGACGTGTGCCAGGATCGTTTAAAATTAAAATTCACAATCTCTTACCACCCTCCTGGCTTCGGGGCATAGTTATTTTATTATTCAAAAGTATTAGATGATATAAAGATAGTAGTAGTTTCAGGTACTAGTAGTTTCAGGGTGATTTTATAACCAAAATTTGAAAAGGTTACGACGCTTTTTCAGGCACATCGAGCGTATGGATAAATTTATTAAAAGTTTATATAGCCATAGTGTTAGTCTTGGTTTCGTTAACTTTAAGTTACGTAAGAAGGACGACATACAGCAAGTAAAATCGCCGCCCTTGTGTATGTAGTTCTCTGGTTTACAGGTGTTTGTGCATTTTATTTAATAAAATAAAACGTCCACAAACGATATCACGAAAGGAGCGGGCTATAGTAAAACAACACATTAATTGCAGATAAACTATTTAATAGCATTGTTATTATATTTACAGTTAATGGTTTTCAATAAAGAGATAAAAGTTTATATTTTCATTTTAGTTTTAATTATACAACCTTACTGACTAATTATCAAAACAACGTATAAGTAGTCATATTAACAAACTGCTGGCAGAGTAAAACAAATGAAATATTTTCCTTTTAAAACTTTCAATTTTTTTAAAACAAAATAACTCACAAAAATTGATAAGTGATACGAATATAACAATAAGTTAAGAAAATTAAAAAAAATGAAACATTATCGAAATAATGCGGTTAATACTATTTAACAAAGAAAAAGAAAACTAAAATAAATAATTATCTACGTACACTTCAATAGAAAATGTAGGCCAGTAACACCATATATTATACTCGCCATAAATCTTTGTAGGTCTGAAGTTAGCTGCGGAAGTCTACCGGCTCTAGGTAACTAGTTATTGTTAACTAAGGTTACACTCAAAGGTTTGTGACGAGGACTAAAAACACTTATATTCACACTGATTTAAATCGTTTGCTAAGTGGCATGTAATTTTAGCATGAGATACAATGCAGACAAACTATATGAGCAATTTGCCCCATCATAAAGTATCCCACAAGAGGCAAATTACTTTGCTTAAGATGTGCCAATTTTGCATGTTACTGTTCTCAATAAATTTCTAATCAAAGCTTGTCTGAGTTTACCTTGCTATATACTTTTCTTATTATGCTATAATTATCGTCGCTTTTTTTGTTGTTACAACCGTACGTACGTTCCCTGGGAGAGTGATAATTTTTATTAATAAGTTTTACTTCTGTTTACATGAAATCTCATGGTAAATAGCGTCGCACATAGTAACATGTCCTTCAATAGTCTTTTAATTCACTGGAGTACATAAATACTCGTTTACAAGTACTCGGAGATCATAGCACTAGGTAACTGTTATACTTCAACAAAGAGCACAGCAGTGGAGCAATGAGTCCGGCGCGTTACCGCTGCTCGCCAAACAAAAGCTTGGCGAAGTACTGCCATCAGCTGTGCTCGTCGATGTTGGCGATCACGTGCGTGTACAGGTGATGTTGAACAACGTCGACAAGATCGTATTCGAGTGTCGAGAGTCCATCATTCTCCAATGTTTTACTAGTCTCCGTCAACAGTTTAAATCTGGAAAAGGGTATCGATTAACACTTTTTTGAATCCCGAGCATATAACTTATAAATACTTTTCATAGACACCGGACAACGCGATTAGAATCAACATATTAGACGTAGATTGATGAAAATGAAGTAATGTGTACATATATTACATAGGCTCATATGAACATTACCCCGAAATCTGCATATCCATTTTAATTCTTAAAAGTACCACTGGCAAACTATTTTCTACTACCAGTATAAATACAAGGTTTAAAAAAGTACCATTATTTTATTGATCATCAGTCCGCTGATAAATGGGCTAATTATAGATGTAACAGTTTTACAAAGACGCCTTTTTTATGCAAATAGTTTAAAACGTAAAAAGTATTTTTTTTATGGAAGAAGGTGGCAAGCGATCACTTGATGTCAAGTGACCGCTACCCATAGTACTTATACTTCACGCCTGTCTTCTGTGAGGCCGTGGTATTTCACCGGTTAAGCCGTCTCATTCACAACAGATTGTTGTCGTGTTATTGTTGCGGACTCTACCACTGTAAAGAAAAAAACTAACAGAAATATAGAAAATATCACCTTTTAGGATTCGCAACCGATGGTTTGTGATCCAACATAGCATATTTTGTAATTGACAAGTCGCCATGCCTTGTTAAATGGTAGTCCATCTTATTTAATCTGTTAAAAAAAGTATGTAGATTATTATGATACTTTTATAAAGATACCTTTTAGATTAGAATAATCAAATTATAAAAAAAATATCCATAATGCCGTTAACGGATTACATACAAGTTTTTCTTATAGTCGGTATAAAGAAGCTTCACACAGACTAAAATTGTCGGCAGTAAGAAATCCACCGATGTAGTGAAACGATTTTTTTTGTTATTTTATTAATGCTTAAGACCAGTACAGTACTACACCAATGGTCGAAATTAGACCATGATTCATTGAGTTACTTTATTTCGTAGCAGATTCAGTGATTCAAGAATCAATGATTTTTCTGTCCCTATATCTTAAATCCGGCACACTGCTTGCATTATTCTTAAAAATGTTTGCGAAGTTTTCTCTTCACATATTTGATAAATAGGTTACACTATCAATGATTAACAGGATTTTTATATCTACCTGCGAGACATGTCATCATCTTCTCCGCCCCAACCCCAATATTTGTTGGAGAATCCGTTTAGTTTATTGAATTGTTCTAGTGTCATGGCCGATACTCCGCCAAAGATATCTTGGTAAGGTAGCCTAAAACATAAACTTACGATTATGTTTTTTTTTATACAAACGTGTGATTCATTCAATTATTTTAGATAGCTACTTGATTTAAATAAATACATATACATATATTTTGTTATAAGACAGCTCATTTATTTAAATTGTGAATGAATTTGGTCAATTCTTAAAACATTTTTATAGAATAATCACGCGCATCATCGTATCTAATGCAAACAGGAAAGAATGGCAGCAGTTTACGACAGTGCTCGGAAAAATGTTCATAAGTTAGATCAATTTAGATTTCAAGTATTTCGTAAAATGAAAAACTCACTTATAGTCAAATTTATCAATCAAGGCGGACATATGTCGAGGCTGTTCTGGACAGGAGTACATGTTCCTTTGGTCCAAAGGCAGGAGGTCTATGTCGTGGAATATAAAACATTGCCACCCGCCCGCCTTTTGTTTCTGACTTTCCGCGAAACCTACGTTCATCAGCTTTGCCCTATTAAATGCTTTGTAGCCTGTTGGAAATTATAAAACTGACAAAATCCGGAAATCAAATTTGTCGCATATATGTAGGTATATGCATTAAGAAATAGAAATTACAAGGAATTGACAAAGTTACATTTTTTAGTGATATCGACCAGTGAATATATTACTCGGCCAAAAATGTATATCGTAGGCATCGTATCATCGTAATAATTTGTTCTAAAGTGGTTAAATGCTAGCCGTTGATAGAAACCGTGGTACTTTAGGATACTGCTGCCACGGCGAATGCTGCTGCCGCAAATTGTTTGCAAATCTTTCTCGTGTTCTTATTACGGCCGCTAATTCTGGGTGCTCCCCTTGATCTTGAATTCATGGTATGGACAATGAGTAGAAATTGAGACGGAATACTTTAGTTTTTAGTTAATTGTGTTTATTAATCAATATTTATTATATTAGTTTAAACAATGAACTACAAAAAATGTTTTTACGATCATACAGCATAACATAAGTGGGCGGTGACTGGTTGTGTTGGAAGTGCCGATTTTACTGAGTTAAGGTAAAGCAGCCTCAAAGTGAATGAAGAATAACTTACGATCTTGTTCCACGATAAATATTCCATATTCTATTTGTTGTTTCATTAGAAACGGATGCATGTGATTCAAAAAGACGGCTAGATGCTGCTCCCGATCTCTGTAGAAGTTTTAATTTGATACATGTTAGTGATTGCGTGTGGAAAACCATGCTAAAAAGTTGTTGACAGTTTTTATCCAGTGTGAGTTTCTACAAGTATCAACAGATCCTTAGTCCCCCCCCCCCGTCTTCGGCCGGGTAGGTAAAGTATATCAGTACGTACGAGTATGTTAGGTTTCCTTTGACATTCAACGTTATATTTCAACCAATTTACATAAAACCTTAATGATTCAATGATAATGAATTCCTACGTCTATTTGGTCAACTTTATGTTCGTTCAGTAATTTTTGAATTTCTTTCTTTGACTTTTTTTGCATTCAAATAGACAGACGCGGCGAGGAGGGGACTTGTTTTAAAATATTTTGCGATTTATACTTAGTGTTTTTTCCTTATTTGAAGTTTACCAACTTTTAAGTGCTTACCTATAGGGTACAATAATTGCAACTCTATGCCTTGCAGTGCAGTTCGATGGCGCATACTGTCCTCCGGGTTCCACCTCTGGATATTTTGTTTCGACGTAGTCTAGTTCTAATTCAGTTTTGTTTGCCGAAATTGGACCTGAAATCATTAAAATTAGGTTTTTATATAAATAGCAGTGGCTTAGAGTACAATTGGGTTTTAAATTATTGCGACCTTAATAACCTTAGAAAAGCGATAAGAAAATGTAGGTATTACCGGCGTTTGATTAAGTTAACACTTTTTATTTTAAAGTCTCTTATATTTATGGTACTATGTTTAGAATTCAATAGTCAGTTTCGAAGTCTAGTGAAGAAGAAAGAGGACTCCATGTATCATATTTTAATCAAGTCTTTGCAAATAAAAACAAATAGTCAGATTGTAGTGCCGGTTCTAAGTAGCTGTGCTAATAAATATTACTTTTAAGAAAATTTAGCTTCCTGCTATAAAATAGGACCCTCTTTCTGGAATGTCTTAAAAGATGATATGAAACTCCAAAAGGTAGGCCTTAATATCTGTGTATGTATCAAGATAATCTATTGCGAATGCGAATCTACATTATTCAAGCGCTTGGGCTCAAACCTCCGTTTGGAATAACCTACAATGCAGCAGTCGATTTTTAAAGACAGCAAGAAACATGGATGTATACGTATTAAACTTATTACTTTTTATGGAAAAAGTTGGCAAACGAGCAAGCGGTTCGCCTGATGTTAAGGCATAGGCATCCGCAACAAGCGAAAGAGTTGCAGATGCGTTGCTTAAATTTAATGGACAGAGGAGGGGATAGCCGGCCCATTCGTGCAACATATGTTGTTGTTGCGAGCTCTACCACTGTAAACAAGCGTTTCATATTATAACAAATTACAATAATTACCTAGATCTGGTGGCGTCTCCTCACAGAGTGGTAGCGGTAGTTCGGTTATATTACAATTAAGCCTTTCTATTGTTTTATTCGTTATTCCTTCTTCAGTATTTGTGTTATTCTCTTTAAGAACATTTTTAATCGTCGCATTCACAAGTATAGGTTCAATACTATTGTCTATTGAATTATTGATTTTATTAAGAGTTATGTTTTCGGCACATATTACGTTTTCAGCTCCGACGTTATCTTCAGTTGTCGCCACTGGCATTCGTTTGGACCAATCAGATGTCATGACACTGAGTCAGAAATATTTTTTGTTTTTATTTCATAGCAAAGTATAGAAGTTTTTTTATTTGTCAAGATTTGTAAGTAAGGTACTCATCAGATAAAGCACAGAGGTATTTGGAACCATGGAGGTTTATATTTCTGTACTACACGTCGGTATTTTACGAGGTCATGATAATTTCCTTGTCGAGTTCACGCAGCAGCTGCAACCGTTGCGTGTTTCTACCGACGTTCTGGGCAAATAGTTAATTTCATTTTTGTGTATTACGAATTGTTGTATTAATCATTGACGACTATCTGTAAGATCGATTTATTTAACAAAACTGCGTTCAAAATCTAACGTGTGAGAAATTACATATATACGGTATGGCAATAGGCTCTCACCTGTTATATTTGAGACCTAATGCATTCAGACAAAAGGAGGTAGCGAGCTTTTTTATAATATGTATATCTAAAAAAAATAATGTTCGTTTATTCAAAATCGCAAATGTCCTAATGCTTTCTACAGATCGTTTTGAATTTTTTACACAACTTTGTAGTTATATAAGCGCATTTTTTTATGTTTTCTTTTTATCTCGAAAATAATCTGTTCCCGAGGGATAGGAAAATACGTAAAACCTTCGTTTACAATATCGGTTGCCATGGTAATGTTTCGAAAATAACAACTGTCATAGACATGATATCTATTCGAAGTTATTATACGCAGAAACAATTTATTGTCACCGAGGTAAATAAGAAACGAATGCGTGCGAAGTCGCAGGCAATAGTTAGAATATAAATTTGTTTGAACTAAAGTATCATGTGCTATTTCGCTATTTACTCTGTACTAATTTACAACATTTTACCAACTCTCTTTGTTTTGACGCAAACATTTTGGAAAAAAGCATGCAGTCATGAAATGTAGCAATAAATATGCTATTACTCCCATATGCTATTTTAAACCACGTGGTAAAATTACAAAGAAGTTTTCTAAATTATTTTATGATGCTTTAACAGTATGTAGACATGTAAATCTTGAGACGGGTGCGTAGAGAACATTACTCACTAGAAAGAAGATTGCGTGGCGTTATACGGGCGGAGGAAAGACCTCAAAAGAGACGCGTCCAGTACGGAACCGAAGAGATACTCCACGGCCGCTAGGGCCAGCACAACCACTAGCAGAAGGCGGAGCGTGCGCGACACTCGCCAGCCGCCGCTCACGGTGCCCATTAACGCATGCGGCATGCACCACTGTGTACAACTGATCCCTGTGAACATAAAAATAAATACACATCTTGGCTACTTGGGTACTTTAGTTATTCATACTTCTATGTTTTGTCTGAGAGTCTCAGACAAAACATAGAAGTATGAGTATGAGTCGACTCTGTACCGGAGGCATCACAAACTTTTCAACTTTCCATTATCTACTCCCTTCCTATTTCTTACACAATGTCTGGCGACGCATTTGTTACTTTTCTGATTATTGCAGAGGTGGATGATGGTAAGATGATGTTACTAGGCGTTACAATGATCACATACGGTGAAAAAAAATCCCCGTCGAGCGTCGTTGTATCCAAATGTCCAAGATATTTGCAACTTCTTGGCTAAGCATTTTTACGTTTTGGATTCAGACGCCGAGGAATATTATTTCTTTAAGAAAATTTCAGGATCAAATATTTATATTAAATATTGGACGAGCTAACCCAGGAATTTGAATATTAAATAAAATCGTGTTGTGATAGTTGATTCATTTCGTATTAAGAACCGAAAGAAGTATATTATCATAAATTCATTTTTAGTAGCCTAAAATGCAATTTAAGAAGCATTTTTAACAATCTATATCGCTGCAAAAACGCTGCAAAAATTTGCGGTAAAAAAACCCAGTCAGTGCTTTTATGCATATCGATCGAGTCAGTATTCGTTATCCGATTTCCATAGATTGGATCTATGCGCAAGGGTGATATAAGTTGGAGCATATTGCTATATGTAGTATATTACAATTGTAAGAAATAAGCTATTATTTTCTAATGTACCAAGGAATACTAAATTTATATTATATTAGGAATATAAATGAGACTCACCTATAAGACTAGACAATGTAATACTGTTTCTATGGATAAATATCCAACCATTCTTAGTGTAAACATATACTTATTCTATCTGTCTTGTCTGTCATCAGGATGTCACCCATCTCATTATTATATCTGGAAAATAAAATAAAATAGTGTCATGATACCTTATTTGAGCACCCCACCTTGTTGATTTATTGTCTATAATAAAAAAGACAAATCTCACAATGTTGCAACTAATCGAAATTGACTAGTGCAATTCTTAGGGCAGTGCGAGCACGAACAAAACATATTGGTTTAGATGGATGGTTTAGATTTAACAGTGGTAGAGCCCGCAACAACAACATCTGTTGCACTCTGGGCTCATCTGGGCTCATTTGCTTGTTGCGGATGCCTATGAATAGCGGTCACTTAACATCAGGCGACTTGCTTGCTCATTTGACTTTAAGGTTATTCAAACATAATTGGTCATATAGTTTAATATTTTTTATTTGCTTAAAAATAATACCGTTTCGTGAGTTTGTGTGTATGCCAGGTAAAAAACGATTTTTAACTTGTGAGATATGTGGATATAGGGCAATTAAGGAAAATGGCCGCAAACGACAATTTATGGCCATATTTCATCTAGATGAGCCCCGGTAAGCATTAAGTTAGTATATATTAGCAATAATAATGTTTGTGCAGTCGCATTTCAATTATTTTCTTAATGTTAAATTCACTAATTTTATTTTGTTTTTATAATAATGATGCACCCACTGCACAATATAAAGTATCGACGATTTTGGTTCGACAAGTGTAATGTGAACTGATAGGCATATTGGAATTGTTATTATGTGCCTAGTTAATAAATGGTATTCATTTCTTTAATTATCATTTACAGATGCGGCTCATGTCCATGTGACGCACGGCTATAGTACAGGAACGGACGGATAGAGTCAAATATGGTTAAATAATTATACGTCCTTTCATCCATTTATGCTAACAAATTTACGTTTATAACAATAGTACGTGGAAATCAAATATCAAATTTTGCAGTTGAAATGAATAAATGAATTTAACAGCCCGGACCGAGGGAGCCTTCGAACTTAGTTACTTCTCAAAGAGGTTTATGTGTTTAGCCCAGCTTAACCTCTGCCACTCTCAACGCTCTGCCGACCGTTCTCAAGCCCGGGGTAGCTGTAGATGTCCCCGAGACCGACAGACATGTCAGTCACGAAAAAGAAAAGTTCGATATCTATTTAGTCAGTTTTCTTAGTTTTCTAACCCAACCCATTAATAGACATCGTAAAAAACATACATTATTAGCTATCCTATGTGTCTATTAGGTGCGCAACTAAGTTCTCGCTGTTT
>DWTW01002795.1:0-10615 GCA_018246275.1 Papilio slateri
ACCTAAGACTGAGCCATGTGAGCTCCTTTCATCATCACGGCTTTACCTGTGGGGGCTCACAAAAAACACCGCAGGTAGCCCATTTGTTTGTTATTAATTCTCGCGTCGAATCTCTTTTTTTTATCATCGACCACTTTAATATCGTAAGAATATTAATTATAATTATAAACGGGGCTCGTCGCGTTCGTTGTAAGGTGCTGGTGCCCTTTAGTTTTGATTCTAAATTTAAATCTGATTATTTATCATGCGACAATGTCGGTTTTATCTCTGTCGCTTTTTAAGATTTATTATTCTGTGAAGATGCGACTAACTCGGTGGTTCATGCGTCATGAATTACAACCAACGTTCTTCGTCACGCGGCAATCGATATTGGAAATATTAATTAATGTTGTGTCTTTGATTATAAATTTACATTGTTCACTTATTAAAATTATTAGTTATTCGTAAAATTATTTAAAACGTAAACAAACGTACATCTCTTAATATTACCAATTCAAAATAATATGAGCATAGCTATTAAGATTAGGTTAGCTTAGCGAAACATTAAATTTTTTTGTATATGTCAAAGTACTCAAGACGATAGATAGCACTTTTTTTTAACCTGAATTAAGTACTTTAACTATGTAATTTTAAAAATCTTTTGTTTTCCCTTAGTCATTTCACATCATAAATAAATTCGTTATAAAATACTACAGCATAACGTATACTGTGAATGGAACGCAAGCGTTATTGTTAATGTTCAGATGTACCGAACAAGACGTCACGGTTAGCGCACCGCGAATTATCAGGAAACACCCAAACACGCTTTCTGCACACACTAACACGCGTTAAGAATAATACTTAACGTCAACTAGGCGACGAAGATGCACTAGTATCAAAGCTAGGTTACTACTGCATGTCCTAAGTCTGCTATTATTCAAATAGCAGACCGAGGACTTGCGATATTGCCGCTAGCACGTCGCTGCATCAAAATACTACGACTTGTTAGTTTTTTAGAAGAGAACAATAAGTTTCGATATACGAGCTGGATCTCAGTTACGCACATTAATATTTACAGAAGTAGGCATTTCTACATAAATTCCAGAAACATACTAGAAGTGACTAAATAAAAAAGTATAAAAAAGTGATAGTGTAAAAATGTAGCTTGATAAAGGATGTAATAATAGGGACCGGAATGCCTCGGAAGTTTGGACGTGTAGATTCATTTTGAATGTGTTAAGAGGAAAGTCTATGTTCGCATAAATTGGTAGTATCAGAAACATTGGTAACGATGACGAACACATCGACTACAGAGGACACTAAAAGACGATATCATCGTAACCAATCAATGAAAGTGAAAGAAACAAAGTGCGCCAGTCAGTACAGTGCCAAAACCCATGTTCTATCTACCCCTTATGTTACTAGCCGTGAATATTATTTTATTATACTATCAACTAAATTAGATTGACCAAAACCCAGAAGGATGAAAGTAAATAACAGTCTAGAACGCTATGAATTTCAATTTGGTGTCAATTGAGTTATGCGATGAAATTAGATTTGCTAATTAG
Source organism: Papilio slateri (assembly GCA_018246275.1). NCBI lineage: Eukaryota > Metazoa > Arthropoda > Insecta > Lepidoptera > Papilionidae > Papilio > Papilio slateri. The sequence continues at coordinate 1,548 of DWTW01002795.1, forward strand.
ATTTGTACAAAATGTCCGATAAAGAATTAAACTTTATAAATTATGACGTCTGACCAGAATTATTTTTTTAATGATAAATTTTTAACCAAAGTTGAACATCCTGTATACACACGGGCGGTTGCTTACAACCGGTTTCGTACATGTGCAAATAATGTATACGGCGAGCGCACGGCAAGTTATCTAGTTCCTAGATTGATGAACGAACTACCCTCGAATCTGTGTGGCGACATCACGCGCAAAAATATTGATCAGAAGGTGAAAAGTTATTACCTAGCTAATTGTTGACTGGTGTTGGTTTGTTTGACAATCTGGGAACTGGATAGCTAGGTAAGACGTATCGATGCTATTAAAATAGCGTTAAGAATAAACCTTAGAGGTTTATAAATGCTATGTTAATTATTTCAATTGTACTGAATATTTATATGTTAAATAAATTAAAAAAAAATAAAGGCTAAAAGCTGGCTATAATAATACATGTGCAAACCATAGCAAGGAAGCTATTTCTTTCTCATACTGTTAATTAATATTTATAGTATTTTAAATAAGAATAATTTGAATGTAAACGATATTTATGTACTTTTTATAAAGTATTAAGTAATGTGCTAATAGAGTTTAAATTCGAGACCACCTGTGATTTTTACAAGGATAAGAATTTGTTTAAATTTTAAAAATTCGTTTATAATGGTATTCAAAGTTGTTTAAATCAACTTTTCACTGAAGATCATATGTACTAATACGAGTATATCGTCACCTACTGCCGTCGTTACCGACATGTCAATTATAGTACTAAACATTAAAATATTTAACCAATTAATGAATAATTAAACTTAAATCGATATAAATGTAACCGCAATTTTATGCAAATGTTTACTAAATATTTAGAAAATAGAATAGATTTTTATATCAATGGACTGAAGCTTAATACTGCAGTGAGAAAAAAGTTAGACGCCAGTTACTTACAAATATATGTTTTAATTGGCAATCAATTCATTTATATCTTTGTTGAATTTCGTATTAATGTTGCTTACAGAAAATAACATGCTCCGAGCTTAGACACGACTGTTGCTAACTTAATAATTCTAAAATGGTAGCTCTGGCCATTGTAATCAATTCAATTTATTAAGTATACTTGTAAGTCTATTAAGCTAACCATTTGGAGTCGCGTTGATAATGTCCCAATTTAGTCTCCACAGGTGTTTCAATCATTTATAGAGTCAAGACCTTAATCCTTTATAAAATACTTTGGTTCGACGAGAGTAATTTATTAAGCAGGAATATTTTATATACTAATTAGTTTACTACAGGTTTTAAGTTTGAAAATGTAGGGCGTTACTACGTAATCATTTATATGGTCTGTTGGTCATAACTATTTGTATGCTGGTGCTGCGATAGTACCCACATGTAGGCGAGTTTGTTACATCCCTACATTCTTTATCGTCTCTGGATATTAATAATAAAATAGTATTTGTAACACTTCACAATCGCATCCCACATCTACTCTTAGTTTCACCTTGATTGTATTCCCTAGAGTCTGTACTGTGACCTCAGTATATTCGTAGCGATAGTCTCCAAAACGTGATCGTGACAAATTGAATACCGAGACCTTTTGTCATCCTTGACTTATTCTTAAATTTGAACAATGAATATTTAGTTCGCTATTTATCTTATATAGTTCAGGAAACAATGTCGTAAATCGTTACACTACATCTGAAACGTGTCTGGAAGTTAAGATTTTTGCACTTCCAAAATTGAAATATGCACAGGCAATATTCTTACAAACAAAAAAAAATTATATATTTATTATGTAGAATAACGTTTATAGTTTAGCTACGTATTGCAATTTAAAGGTAGAACTTTATTAGGATTTCTAATAATCTATTTGTTTCGACCAATAGAAGTCCGAGATAGAAAAACGTCTAAGAAACCCTGTTTGAATAGGACCAACACCAGCTCTTAGGCTGATGTATCACGATCTAAACGTTAGGTGTCTCTCGGTGGTCCCATTTAGCCATGAATTGTCCACGGAGAGGCACCTATTGTGATAGGTGAAATTTATACTTCTTGCTTCGCGTGGGAATGAAGCAATTATTTGCGATGTATTGAGATATCGATCTGATTTTATTTAAAACGTAAAACTTTATTAAAATCAATCTTTAATTTAAGAAAAAATGCTTTGATGTTTTATAGAGAAACGTAAATATTTATTTAAGTTAATCTGTTCCAAGATGTGAGAATCCAAGAGCTTTAGCAGAATATATAAATATAAAATGGCGGATGGAGCTTGCGATACTTCTCAAATTGAATATTAGATTGAAATTACGCGCTCGGGCAGTTCTCCGGCTTTTGTTACGCCAGTAATACATAAAGCGCGCGCGCATACAAACACACCAATAAGAATTTTAAATTAGCATTCTTTTTGTGAAGCGCGCCATCCCAGCCCCTATCCGCGCACCCCACCGTCTTAATAATATGGAGAAATTGAGTTGTTATACACCCTTTTCGGAGGAGACGCGGGTGCAACGGAACACCTCGCGTAGAAGCCTTTTTGTAATTGAATTCAGATATTCTTTCCTCGGGACACGACGGCGGGGGTGGCCGGGCCGCTAGTTACGCGAATGGAATATATGTAAATGGTGATATGAAATTCTCTTGGCGCTCTCGCTCTTGTGACAATATGATGTGTTATTATTTCTGAACTTACTCGCGCCGCTTTTTGCCGTTTAGAAACGGATCTCTTGATCTATTTATATTTTATTTATTTCTATCAATTTTATTTTTGATCGATTGCAATTAAGATGCACGATATCCATCATTATGCTATATTACTTCTAAATCACCTAACAATGAAAGAGCCCCTAACGTTTCAGCCCAAAATAGGTCCTATTTATTTGATCAACCTTCCGAGAAGCAGCATGGCATGATACAGGTATGTAATTACAGAAGGCTATTAACATCGTCCGCGTACAAACATGGCGGTTGATTGTGGGTTTCGTTTTAATTGCGCACACGCATCCCGACGCCGGCTTAGAGCGCACGTTAGTTTGTACCGATTACGACTTGGAAAATCGTGGGAATTTTTAATCACCTATCGATTACTGCGCCCTCTGATCTCTGCACAGGGTGTGGTGATTAATTAAGAAACGCATGAATAAGTGCAGCCTGAACGACTATAGACCTAGTTCCAGTTACAATTCATTTGTCGAATCAATTTTCACGTACTAAATATCTTTGAGACTAAAATTGTAAATGTCTTTTTTTTTGTAAAGTTTATTTTATTGTTAGTTATACAAAATGTGTTACATGAACTAGTAAAGTTAACAACGTTTTGTTTAAATTACTATACAGTCATCTGGAATCTATAGATATATGTATATGTTAAAGGAGTATGTATTATATTGATAAGATTATCTATAGATATAGATATATGTATATTTTAAAGGACTATGTATTATATTGATAATCTATAGATATATGTATATTTTAAAGGACTATGTATTATATTGATAATCTTATAAACCTTCACAAAGAAAAATCTTACAATCATTGAAATTAACATTAATGACACATTTCTAGGGAATGCTGAGTCGTCACGCTCGACGCCAAGAAATGAGATTAAAACTAATTCGAGGTCTCCCAAATTACAGAGGCAGCGCGGCCGATGTCGCGGCCGCCGCCACCGGCGCCGTGGCCAAACCGCATGTCATTGTTTTTTGTGCGCAGCCCGAGGCGCCTTAGATCCGATCCCAGGTCGCTAATTAATTATTTCACATGTATCGATCATTAATTACGACCGACCGACCGACCGTTCGAGCGACCCGCCGATAGCCACCCGTTATCTTTTAATGATGCCCGGCAATTTGTCGAACGTAATTATCTTACAAATCACACGCACGAAAAACCAGTGTAATGATTTAAATTTTTTAACGCGACCGATGCATTATCCGAGCACCTATTAATAGCGGAAAGCGTCGACTTCGAATCAATCTTAATCTTGTACAGAAAAGTAATCCAGATTTATTTATGACGGAGCGTATGCTATTATACTCGTCTGCGGCAATTTGCTCGGAAATTGTCTTAATCGGCCGCTCAAGGGACTATTTATGTATAATTATATCCAAATTCGACGCTCCGTTTGATGCCTTTCCGCTCTCTTTGAGGTGGTTCGACAAAAAAGTCATCTGTTGCAACAATTAAGCCGAGGAAAAAATAGAAATAAGTATCGAAGGGTCCGCGATAATTACAGACGCAAATTGACGGTTCCTAACAGCACATCGGACGAGTGGCGCCTGCCAGGATACCTGCAGTCTTCACGCGATGCTCGTCCTCTGCCCACATCGAAAGAGCTTAGTCCCGAAAGCCTAAGGCATGTAATTTTCAATTTCAATGAGACTAATAATAAACGAAAAACACTATATAAATGGTAAGGCCAAAATAAACATAAAAACATATCTGTGAATGACCTAATAGCTATGTAGAACGAAAATGAAACACAACTAAGATACAGAAATATTTTAAAGTAGTCATTTATATTAAAGAAAGCTTAAATGTATAATCACGTCGTCATCTAAAGGCAATGGCGCCTGACGCAATTATCTCTAAAAGCAAAGAAGTCAAAAATCGTCTATGCGCTTCGATCTCGATTTTAAGATTACCATGTCTGTAACATTATAACGCTCTGTTATTAAGGTTAGAGTTCTGAAGAAAATTGTCTTAAATTTTGTTAATTAACCTGACAAATTAATAGGCTAACATAGGAATTATCGGCTCATTAATCCTACACGTTTCTCATCTTAGTCGAAAGTCTTGGTCGTAATTACATACTCGTGGCTTATTCGCGAATTTGCATTGTCACTTTGTATTTGTAATGAGAGTCGCTTTGGGAGAAGCTTTCTCCATTGGATATTTGTGTACATAGCTCCATGTCGCAGCGCGGTAAGTCTACTATTTACGTCAAATCGAACGAATACTAGAAAACTGACGCTAATTGATGGCTTCTGACGTTGAAGCTGGGTGGTTCCGTTTCGTTTGAACGTTTTAAACGACGTGATAAAACAAATACTGTCTTATTTCTTTCCTAATGAAGATTAACAAAACATATTATCGATTAAACGTTTTGATGTTTAATTTAATACAGTATCCGTACAGTCCGGTTCGTAAATGGTGAATATGTAGTTCTTTTATCGAATGAGTGAGCATTGTTCGACTTGTATCGAACAGGGGCTATTACTGTAACATCTTGAAAAGCTGAGGGCGCAAGCAAAAAGGTCCATTCCCATCGTTCGAGTTCAGAACCATTATCATTAATGAAGCTTTAAAGTTGAGCCCTAACGGTGGACAATGTCGAACGCGTCTGTACCTTGTACTCGCAGCCCAGTTCGCTGCGCCTTCCCACATCTAACGAGGCTACCACCATTACGTACATCTTACATACATACCCTACGCTTATTATCGACGTATTAAGTAAATCGTTCGACGGGAATGCGTTTAATTTTATTTCCATTAATCGCCATTCGACATTTTTCGGTTCGGCGGCTGACATGAACTGCTTAATACCTTATTTATTGTAATACACCGACTTAGTAGATGCGGTTTATTATGCCTTTACGATGTATTCGTGAAGAGAGCAGGCTGCGGTGGTAATTATTCCGCTGTGCTCTGCGGTTCACGCAACTGGTCTAATGAGGGCTCGGGAAATAAGAGACCATTATTAATATGGAAATATTTCCACTTCTCGCTTCTGACTCGCTGGAGCCATTCTTGCTCACGTGAGGTATGTAATACCATTTAATGAAACGAAATAATAGTATATAATAGTAGTTTCCTAAAATTATTTAAAATTTAATTAAGCAATTTGTAAAATTTTGCATATGTATTATTTCATATATTAATTTGCCTAAATATGGCCAGATGAAAACAGGAGTAAGAAATCATCTCCTAGTTCTAAATATTTCATTTTAACTCATGAAAAATATCACCCATGCTGGGAAACTTACTTATTTCTTATAAAAAAAATTGTACATTTTCAAAATACCTTTATCAATTATAAAGTGCGCATCTTCATTGCGTTAGTTTCGCTAACAATTTCTAATAGTCTAATACGATGCGGGCACTCCAATAGTGTGCGAACGCGCAATATGTTGTATGACACAAACGGCGCGTTCGCAGGCTTAGTACAGCAATGTCCACGTACTGCACACCAGGGTCATATGCATACACATATCCACGTAGGTTTTCTCACGCTCACACGCTCAACTTTATGTACTAGTTATTTGCAAGACACGTACATTTAAGTTCTGTGTGTGCGTGTTTATTGGAAATTAGTTCTGCTTCGAACGAGCCGGGTCATCAGTGGAAATTGACAACGCCACTGATTGTTACGATGGGAAGGCCGGCACGTGCGCCTGCATTAAACATTTATCTCTAGAAGTGCTACTTTAATACGCCACTTGCAAAATAGAAATTATTGCCATATCAATTCAACCCTTATGAATCCGCATTTGTTTCGTTTTTAATGATACATTCCCGCGCCAACAGTCGTAGCGCGTCCGCCGTTACACAAATAGATCGGCGTTCGGAAACGCGGTGCATTCTAATATTGAGCCTAACCGATGTTTTAAAATTCCAATTGGATCACATTTGTATTGGACTTTAAATTGAACAATTTTATAAATTAATGTTATCCAAGTCAGTCAATTTTATGATTCAATGATAACACACATTGGCATCTCTAATTACCAACTCTGTGTAATTTCCATACACATTAACAAACTACGAAATGATTTACAAGTTGCAGAGAAAACCCACAATAATTATAGATGTAATTAACGTGTCTGCAATGTCATCTGCGCCGATGTTAATAGTACCTCATTTTTTGTTACAGTACATTACCATATTATAGAATATATTTATACAAAACTGTATCATTCTAAATGGCAATTAAAACATCTTTAAAAAGTTTTTTATAAGTATTTTAGTTTAACCTTAAATCTTAAACCTTAATGATAACTACTTATGCTATAAATTTTAGTAACTAAATCTACGTTTAGATAAATGTTATTTTCCTCAATGCATTTGCAAAAGGATTACTTTAATGTAATTAGTGAAGAGGCCAATTCTTGCAAATTAAATGAGTAATTCGGCATTACGAAATCAACTAATCACACTGACTAATAACGTGCAGGAAGCGTGAACCATAGATAATAAAATATAAAAATTAACACGAAATCATATTCCTAGCCTTACACCGGATGTCGATGATAAACCGTGCATTCAAATTAGATATTTTTTTCAGCATTACAAGGCCCTGGCTGTTTCGGTAATTCTTCCACGCTCACGGCCGCACCTATTTGTTTGTTTTGTTAACGGTCGTACGGTCCTTTAAAACATGATTATACGATAATTTACATTACGCTATGGTACGATACTAATGTAAATATTTGTTAGGACGTCTGTCGGTAACGAATGAAAGGGAAGTTTATTCCTGACCGACATTTATCAAATTATGAATGCATGCATTTTTACTATGTGCTAATAAGATCCCATCTAGTTAGTCCTTTTTAGTTTTGGGGACTTCTTGCTTTCACGCCTTACGTCATAACTGGCGAGTGTTAACAATTGCCGGTGTTTGGCAAATATAATGAAATACTGATTCATATAGACACCGTACATGTTTGGTTAGTCTTACTTTTAGTCTGGAAACCTCGGATCGGACCCAGGTAATGTTGTGTAAAAATAATGTGTTTCTATAAAAGTTAAATCTGGTCACACAGGATACATTGGTCTGAGTCAATAAGCTCAGACAAACATTGTTTTGGGGCAATCGATCAACTTCTTAAGATTATTCGGTTTATATGTACTTTTTACGTTAAGTAAACTATGCAAGGAATGTTTTAAAGTCAAGTTTGTCCACGTTACTTATTCATTAAATTATATAACGTTAGGTTTATTTAATTAAATAAAAAATATTGCGTGTGCATACTGCTGTACCATCGTGAGAATTTCTTCAATAAATCAACAAATTTTTCCATGCCATATGCCATTTACGTCGATTACGCATCAAAGTGCTGTCACCTAACTAAATATATTATTCGAGCCCTCGTTAGGTGTTTGTGAAATACAGATATCGGTGATAAGGCTGCAGATAACAGAGATGACGAGTTAATCTTGGTTTTTAACGAATTTTTATTCTAGATTATACGGAAACTTTATCGAATACATTTATAAGAAGTTTTGACATTTACACTCTTAATGTCAGAAGTGTTTAAGGAGCATATTCGAACTAGAACGAATGCCCTGATCATCGCATCTCTGTGTACCGAGCTCTGACATACTTGGTCTCTTAATTGTAAAAATGTCAGCATTGACAGCGCTGACAAGCTGTCATACGGATAAATTGATCACAGTTGTTTGCGCAAACGCTAGGTCCGATAAGGAACTATTTAGTAGGTACCGACCGAATGTTTTAATTTGAGTATATTTAATGTTTGACTCTGTTATGGGTAATTCAACGTTCTCTTACAACATAATGAAAAATATACAAAACTGCAATAAATCATAGAACGTAATAGTCGACTAACCAAACCTGACGCATTAATATCGTTGAAATAATTTTCCTCGTTTCCACATATTCCGTAAACAAAGATGAGCGATACAAAACGACTCCACCTTCTTCCGGCCGATACGAACTCATTACCAATGTGCATTCAAAATTCACCTTCAACCGTACCAATCGATGTGATTCGTGAGAAAAGTTTACCAAGTTACGTAACATTATTGTGTTAACTTATCGATTGTTTGCTAACCGGGATGGCTAGTATGATAACTAACAGCAACAGGGTAACGTCAAGTTTTAGGTGTATACATATATGCTTATTTGATGATGATATTTTGTTTCAGGAGAGCATGTGATGCCGGCCTTTGACGCCCGGCGCCATGCCTACGCCGCTGCAGGCCGGCGGCCCCGCTAGCGGTCCGCCCCTGGAGCGCAAGCGGCGCCGCAAGCGCGACGACCCTCAGAGCTCTGCCGCGCTCAGGCCCGACGACGACGACGGCAACATGAGCCCGGAGGA
>DWTW01002796.1:0-10615 GCA_018246275.1 Papilio slateri
AATTCGCTCATCTACCTATAGCTATATATATACTAGTAGCCCGCCGCGACTTCGCACGGGTATCATTAATATATAGCCAGGAAAACACGTGTGACATTCGACGACAGCCAAAAAATGACAAAATATATTGAAATGTTGTATCAATAAACGAACTTACACCGCCATCTGTTAGAAACTTGTGGAACTTTTAAATAATTACAACATTTAATTTGCAATAACAAATATTGCGGTCAATAATCGAGATAAAAACTATCCTATCTTTTAAGTTGGACCAAATTACACATAGTGACCAAATTTCTACATGATCCGTGTTGTAGTTTCGAAGTTTATCGCGGACAAACAACGTGACACGGGATTTTTATATATACGATATATTATAACAAAGTCGTGTTAGTTACACCATCTATAACTCATGAACGGCTGCATAATTTTTTGGATCTTTAATTTGTTGGATTTGTCATCGTTCTGAATAGCGGAATAAATAATAAAAAATACGAAAAAAAATCAAGAAAATGCATTTTGTCATACATTTTTCGTACGCGACGTTATATCTGATGAAACGACAGAAATTACAAGGAGTATATAATTATACATCCAGACTTATATAACGAAACTTAAAATGTTGTATATCTCAAGGTGATCGACACGAGTGCAGGCATTAGCTATATTAATTCTAAAACGGAACAAAGTTTGCTAAGCCAGCCTTATCTTATAAACAAAAACATATTTTATACTCTTTTTATCACACTTTATAAAGGTCACTCACGTGTGACATGAATGAAACACAACGACAAAAACTACAGTTGGGGAGGGACATCCCTGGTGATCTCATACTCACCGGAACAGAGTCTGGGAAGAACTAAATAAAACTAATTTCCTCTGGCTTCATAATGATATAATTTTTATGGCTTTTATTCATTCGTCATATAAATTATTCATATATGTAAATTATTTTCTTTATGTATTCTTTAAATGAAAAAACTGTGTCTAGCTAACGTCGAAAGATGGTACGCACTAGTATAGCCTATTCACTCTTCTCTTGAAGGTACCCACGTTATAATTGGAGAAACACTAACGCCAGCACCTTGTTTCAACCATACGCACAATGAGCGAGGATTCAAATTCCATTTTATGTACTTTTTTATTTATTAGTCGTAAATAAATTCTAACCTGTAGAATTCAAAACAACTGACGTACACTTTATACTTTTACTTTTTACTTCTGTAGCTCTAAACGTATTTCCGTTCCACTTCCTCAGACAGCGTACACTATTTTGGAAATAAAATCGTCCATAGCAGTTTTGTAAATGTCGATTTAATTTTTGTTGTATTTGAAATGAAATCGTGGCTGTAATTTACTAGTTATAGGTACTTAAACGTCTTGTTCTGCTCTTATACAAAATGGCCCCCGTCGTATATGTCCTAAAGGACATGTTCCGACTATGACGCCGGCACGACCTTTTAAACTCGGTATTAATTCTCCAATTTGTTCTTCAGGTAACGTTGAAGTATCGACATTGTTTTCTCCTTCAAAAAAGTTGTCCGGTAAATCGTTTGTTGATTTTGTTGGATTTGTCATGAAACCTAGAAATTTTTCTATAATGTTGTCCAAGTTTTTCTTATCTAGCTCGTCTCGTGACAAACTTTCATTTAGTCTTCTATGTTCTGTGTATTCTATATCTTTTCCACATCCATCTGGCTCCACGGCATTATGTTTTGATTTTAATTTTTCATTTCTTTTAATAATCTTAATTTCGATGTCACTTGTTTCTCCTTCATCGTTTATTTCAATAACGTAACATTGGATGATCACCACCAACACTAAACAACATACTACATTGAAATATGTTTTAACTACTGACGCCATTTTGAAAAATTAAAAAAAAAAATTTTTTTTCAACACAATTGTTACCGTGTGTGATGCACCTGTCGACTAAATGCATGCACTGGTACAACTTCGGTTTTATATTAACGATTTTGTGGCGATGCGTAATATTTTTCCGGTTTCTCAGATACTTAGAATGCAGCGTAATAAAATGAAATTTTAATGACGACTTTTAATTCACCGTTTGTCGTAAATATAACTGCTTATTTATAATCCCTCCCATATTTCCATTTACATTCCTTTTCTGTGTCTACTCCTCCCTTCTTTTCTGCAAATAAGCCAGCAAACGACTTAGGGTCCTTCAAGAGGCGAACGTACCTTTTCCTTAAAGGCCGGCAACGCATCTGCAGATCCCCTGGTGTTGCAGATGTCCATGGGCGGCGATGATCACATTGTGGTCCCGCTGTTCGTTTGCCCCCTTCTTTTATAAAAAAAAACAGCATGTTGATGTGGTGTTCACATGTCACCGAGTAAATCACTTGCTCATTTTCATTATGATATAGAAAGGCTATATAAAGATTTTCCGTAACCGACGAGTATATATGCATAGATGTGTGTATCTAGAAGAAGCTAGACAGATGTGCTAGGATCCCACTAAATAGAAATCCGTAATCTCTGCCTATCCGATTATCTGTCAAAGCCTCCTCCAGGCTAACAGTGGCAAGCCAGTCACAAAAAAAAAATCTGCCTATCCCTTTGGGTTACGGGCGTGAGCGCATATTTATTTATTTTTACTATAGAATACATAAATAATAATTAATGTTTCCTATTAATTGTCTCACTGAGAATAAATTTGGTTGGAGGTCGGACTGGGCTTTATACTAAAAGAAATAAAAAATTAACACCACAAAGAATACAATGGTTGTCCAGATACAGGTGTAAATGTGTAAATAAACAAAACCTTCCATTAAAATTTTAAGTGAACTTTGAACGCGTCGATATTCGTCACAAATTGGTTTTTCCAAAACGTCACAAAACAATAGCCGTTGTAAATATTAGTAACATCTCATAAACATAGTGAATCGTCCTTATTTCGTAACAATATTTTAACTTAATTTCAATTAATCATCTTGAAAACATCTTATTTACGTTACATTCAGATGTTGTTTAGTAATTTAAACCCGCTTCATACATGTTTATGTTTTTAGTTTTTTTTTTATAGTAGAATATAGCAAAAGACCAAGCGGTTCACCTGATATCAAGTGAACGCTACCCATAGGCATCTGCAATAAGCTAATGAGTTGCAGATACACTGCCTACACTTTAATCGACAGAGAAGGGGATAAACAGAAAAAAGGAGAGCTCTTCGTGACCATTCCCTTCCCCGTCAAATCCTATTCCCATCCCATCCTTTCCTTACAAGAAAAGGATAGGAAGGGGAAAAGGACTAGGATTAGGCTTCCGACACCTCACGAATAAAAAATTCACGCTAAACTATAATACTTTCTAACATGTTGTATACAAAATATTTTTTTATTTTTATTTTAAATAACTTAAGAATTTCATCGCTCCTAAAACGACACTTGACGGCGACGATCAGATCCTGTTTGCGTCATAGCGGAGGGATGGAACATGATGGTAACAAATTAATAAATAACCTAACTCTGAGAGGTAGGTAGAGATTACTGAGTTCCACTTAGATTTACTTGGTACACCTGGGTGATACAAACTAGAGAGGATCGGCACAATCTTGGTGTACCAAGGTCGTTTTGGCTACGGATGTGTGCTCTTCGGTTACAGATACTCTTGATGCCGTATTTCTTTAGTATATCAACAATCTATTTGGAATAACTTCACCTAAGGCGACCCCTACCAACACTGCCACACATTCTATCAACACAAAATCTTGTCATTCATTCTTAATTTATCCTTTCAACATGCCCAAATCACCGTGTCACACAAACACATGTCTGATTTGTTTTTCTACTTCAAAATCATGCCAAGCAAAGACAAACTATCTAAAGCTACGACCTGCACTCTGATAGAGTACTTGCTTCATTAGTGTAATTGGTATCGGGTCACGCTGAGTGCGCTCTCTAGATGTGTCCCTTATTAACGTGAAATCGCAGACTGTCTCTTTTTAAGAAAATTAAACGATTCTTTTAGATGTTGTTAAAAATTAGCTGGTATCTCATTAATGCAAAGAGGTCATATTTTTTAACATGAAGAATTAAATCACAAAATTGAAAAAAAAAATACTTGTAAAAGAACTCTAAAATGTTAAAAAAATGATCTTTAAAAGTCTAAACAGATTTTGAATATAGCTACAATCAAAGTAATTATTGAGACTTTCAGATATCGTGTAAGAAGTGATGTGATTCCGCAACAGAACCAACGATCAACATTGCCGGAAAAACTGCTAAATTGAAGCGGCAATAAACCCGACACTGATAGCGGACGGCCGATGGAGCCAAAATTTTCTGATCAAAATCGTCGCAGCGTTGTTTGACCGAATACTTGAAGGCTGGATGGATGAGGACAGGCGACTGATCGAACTTTCTGGCGACCTATGTCCAGCAGTGGACGTCTGTCGACTAATAAAAAAATGATGTGGACGATAGCGCAACGGCTAGATCAAACTTTCCCCGTAATTATCACATGGATCCTTATTTCGGTAACAATATAGCAACTAATAACTAAAGTTTTTAATTAATGGCGCTTACGTTGATCAATAAGCGAGATAAGTAGAACAAGAACGAGGCAAACTGCGGTCTAATTTCCGTCGCAGACTCCGCCATTACTCATCGGAAATTAAGATCCCGATGGTAGCTCCAAGGTCGACAGTTTAATTAAAACGGCTTAAATAATATTCGTAAAATGTTATCCCGTAATAAATAAAACAAAAACGAAACTAATAAATGAATAAGTAGAATTTCCAGTACATTGGCTTTCAAAAAAGAAGACACCTAAAGTCAACGCTACTCATGAAAATCCACATCGATCATTAGAATTACCTATACGTTGCCAGACTGTTCGTTATAAGGGGCTGGTGGATATGAAATAAAGGAGAAGGATATACAGGAGAAATGGATGGAAAGGATAGGGCCTTCGGCATCTTACGCATAAGTAAAAATATCTCTAATTCAGGTCTGTATTCTACATATGAGGTCGCAGTACTTCATCGCTCGATCCGTCCTATTCGTGCATCTAGTGCTGGTACAACTACAGTTTTAGGGTAAACCCAAGTGTATACTATCCATACTAATAGAATAATAAGATCAAACAGACTAAGCGTGACCCAAATGTGACAAATAGTATAGCTATCGCCATACAGCGGAAGCCAAAAGATTTTTTTGTGATTTTTCCTCGTCTTGTAATCGTCCTTAAGAAACAAAACAAGTCCGAAGTTAAACACTGTATAAAATGTGATAAAGGGAATGAAATGAAAGAATCACATTCATAACAAACGTTTATTAATTTGAACAATTTATTTTTAATTTTCGCGTCTGTAACAATTAAATAACAAATTCTCTCTCACTCGTCTATTAACTGTACGAAGAGGATTGATGATTATATCCAAGATCTGGTTATTTCTCAGAACAAATTTATTGATTTATTGGCCAACAATAGAAACCAACTCGTGTATAACCGTAAGGGCAAATCCCGGCAACTATTCCACTTCTAGGTTTTAAGCTGGGCAATCCTGACTCGCTTTTACGTTCTCCATGTTGAGGTTTTACACTTTCTTTGTTAGGTTCTGATTCTTCAAATAAATTATCAGGTAACTCATTTACGAAATTATTAATAAAATTTGCAAAATCTTTATGATTTTCATTTGGTATCTTGTCATTGGATCCTCGTACTTTTGTTTCTAGTATTCTTCCATCTTTCACAGAATTACTTTTGTTTTTTATACTAATTTCTATTTCGATATCATCTGAAGTATTCTCTATTTTAATCACATGGCACTCCCAGCCGGCTATTAAAACTATGAAAAATATTAACTGAAAATAACTTTTAGCAGAAGCCATTTTGATTTGTTTAAATAAATTATAACAGAACAGTCGTATGTTATGCTCCGGTATGGTAGACGGTATGATCAATTAATAATTGCACTTGGAATTTATACTAATAATTTGCGGCAAAAGATTTGTTATTACATTGTTTTGCTCTTACGCAATTTGATAAAATGGACATAACATACTTCCAATGAATTCATCTCATGTTATTGTCCTTAATTTTAATAAAGTAAGGGGAGGTTATAGACAGACATTATTACAGACATATATAAGGTTAGCATGGTTTGGGCATGTTATGAGGAGGGAAAAATGGCATGTGACAAGAAGAGATTTAGATATGAACGTGGAGGAATATGTCGATAGGGGTAGGCCTAAGAAGAATGGGTGGATTGCATGAACGGTGACATGATTTAGAAGAGAGTAACAGCTGAAATGACGGATGAAAGGTCGGGGAGATGATAGGTCCTTCCTCATGAAAATTCTTTGAAGTCACAATAAAAAAATTAAGTGCATAAGGAAGTTTCAATCTGTAGTTGTATTTAGTTTCACATTATAAATCATGAAGAGTATAGAAGACAAATATTTTTTTAAACCGCTATTGTGCCACACATAGAGGCCAATATAAAAAATATAGTTTACAATCTCAAGGTGTTTTGAAATTGGTTGAGTAGTGCATGCAAATTAGTATGCACGACTTGTAACACTTAATTTTTATCTATATTAGTATGTGTATATATAACATTATTGAACTATTAACTTATTTATTTCAATTGGATAGTTTGTAAATGATTTTTTTTATAGTTTTGAACCAAGTTTAAAACTTGTTTGGACATGGTTAAAAGGAATAATTAATAAAATTATTTCGATAATCCACTAATATCGAGTACTGCTGCCCGAGGAGGGTTGGCGTCAGGCAGGCGGCCGGCCGTGAAAAAAACTATAGCCCAAACCACAGTATGGACTAAAGTCGTAATGTGCCGATCCCACACAAAGTGGGAAAAGGACAGAAAGAAAAAAAAGTATGTATCCAATCTGGTCGGTGTAACTTCGTCTAGAATATTCCCTACCAACATTCCTACACTGTTTTGAAACAATAATTGTACCTGATACTCTTTCTCTAACCTTTTCAACATGGTTTAAATACTTGTTTTCTTAACACAATAATTGTTTTGTTTCTGTAGGCTGTCGCATTTTAGACACACTAAATGAGGCGAAACCTGATAGCGAACGGTATTTGGTTAGATTAAAAGAGGTTAGAGCTTTTTAATTGTACCACAACTATTAATTGTGCTTTTGCAGAGGTAAAGAACATACTTGCGTAATTGCGTCCTCTGTAATCCCAGAACATCCTTCTCCAGTCCAATGACGCAAGGTGTCACAACTTTCCTTATAGCATTGTTTGTTGCTATATAAGGAAATAAAATAAATACATCTGAGTAATTAGGATCCATCGAGTCATCTATGATTTCCGTATAGCATGGTCGTGGCACACCTCTCGCTACTTCGATGTCCATTCATATAAGAAATATGTTGTGGAACGGACTGTCCTCGACGGTATTTCCAAACCAATACGACTTAGGGTCCTTCAAAAGGCGAGCATACCTTTCTCTCAAAGGCCGGCAACGTATCTGCAGATCCTCGGGTGTTGCAGATGTCCATGGGCGGCGTTGATCACTTTGTGTTCCCGCTACTCGTTTGCCCCCGTCTTTTATAAAAAAAAAATACGGACTCGGTTGCGAGTATGTACTCTAGAAATCTTGATTATTTATTTTATCATAATTCTGGGCCGCCCTAAAAGGTCCAGAATTATGATAAAATAATGCACGACTGTCGAATCTATATAACACGATAAGTAGAAAAATGTCAAATCAACAGTTGCTAAGCCATTGCGACATGACTTTGTTAGGAGAATTAGATTGTGCTAGTCTCGTGCATTCCTGCATTTATCTGAATTTTTTGGACCTGGACTTTACAAATAAATAATATTTATTGGTAAATCACTTAAAAATAAAAGACACATCTGCAATGACAAATTGACATTTATTTGTTTTCATATTAGTGGTCTAATTCTTAGACAAGGCTTATATTCGAATCCTTACCTAGCGATTACGAGAAGTACGGTGTTTATTTCTTATGGCAATGTAAATATTATTACAAGCAACTTTTACTCGTAGAGGAAATTTTTGTATCACATAAAAGGAAAAAAATCATTCAGGTAGATTCGCTCATCCCTTAGTTGATCGCACTTGGTGTGGATTATTGTTTGGTGCAAGTAAAGAGAGAGAGAGAGAGTAGTTAAACTTTGACGTATTTTCACCTACATAAATGAACATAATAGAAGATATATGTTTTTTTACTAATTTTTGTTTAACTAAGAGTATTTTTTATATAAAGGAAAAGCCCCTTCAGATCAGTTGCAAGGGTATTAATGAGGTAGGCTGAAAACCGACAGTTTACGGCAAATGTCATGCGATACATACTAAACCTTTATTTTTATAAAACCCTTTTTATATATTTTTTATTATTTATTTTATCAGGATGTGAAATAAAATAAACCTTTTCATTGTTTTATTTTTAATCTCAATTACAGTAATTATTACACAAGGGTAGAGCACTACTGTGTCTATTCTATCATATTCGTCTTTTCTTCTCAATTATTAGGTGTTGGTCTCTCTCTCAAATGGCAAAGTTTTATGTTTGAACTATCTATACGTACGTACGATTAAAATCTTTCAGGACTATCATTTCAGAATTTTTAATTAACGAATAGCACATAAAACAGGATACCCAAAATAGAATTTTGGTTTTGTTAACAAATTTTAAATTGGTAAAATACTTTAAAATCATAAATCGTTATTAATTTGGAGTGCAGAGTGGAGTAAAGTGGAGTAAGAATCCAGAATACTTGTTTGAAAAACTCATATGGAAAAAGGATTTTCCACACACAAGCCGCCACGCTATATCGAATCTGCTGAAGTTCCCCAAGCATAAATCAGCACGGTATGAAGGATGTTTTAAGTTTGCTGACAAACACACGCACGTATGTACACTGCACACACACGAGCGCGCGCGCAAACACCCACATACAAGAGCGACGATGCCTATTTTTTATATACATATATATTCCTTTTCTCTTTTTATATACTTTCCAAGTTTTTTTTGTGATTACTTTTTAGATTTTGTATTTGTAAAGAAATTCTTATCGGTCAATCAATGTTTGACTGTAATGTGATGGTTCCTTATGGTGTAGGACGACCCCTCAGACCTCTAGATTCCCGCAAACATCTTAGGGAAAAGGGGGTGACTGAAAACCGCGACACGGGATCTGGTTCTGCGTCGGCAAAGCTGAGTCACCACCTTTTGCCATAATTTGGAAATTATGACGTAACTCTGTTTTTTTTCTTATGTAAACTTGTGTATTATGGCAATAAAGCATTTATCTATCTATCTATTAATGAATTTGTCACAAAAGAAATAACATCTTGAGCTCTCAGAGAGATCAGTCTCTGAATGTTCACCCAAAACTAATAGTTTACACAAACTCGCTGCCGTGTATGGACGGCGCGGCGGCGACCATGGTCACGCCTACCTCTTGTCACTTGCACCACGGGCGGCTAATACCTGTCGAGCTTTATCGATGCTAGGCACGTGCGCGGGCGAGCTTTGTGAGAATGCCTAGTAAGACGCACGTGAGCCGGGTACGGAGATCTCTTAACTGTCTTACACATTACATACGGACCCTCCTTACTGTACTGGGTACCTAGGTACTCTTACGAAAAATTACACATACTTACTTCATTATATTAAATTGAAACTCGTTTCATTTCTACTAGAAAATGACAGACGACTTTTAAGGTTTTGTCTATCTCCATATTATACCAATGCTATCGTCAAAATTTTGTGGTATACTAAAAAGACCCACTACTATTAGAAGCTTAGTTTATAGAAGTAATTAAGTATTATAGTATTAGCCGTAACCTCCACGAGCGAGATAATCGCAACGAGTCCATGGTTTACAGTCGTCGCTTTGCCGCAATTATCTCGCTCGTGGAGTGCCGCCTTAAGCATTCGTTTTTTTTTAATGTTTTCAATTGTTCCAGCAAGAGAAATACCAGGACCTCATAGGGAACTGGCGTGAAGTAAACGTCTATCGTTTACTTCTGCCTTTCGCCGGGGTACAACGGAAGCCCAACACTAGGTTTTAAACGTTTAACACAGAACATTTAAAACAGTGCTTGAACTAGCAACGGCAGCAATTATTGCATGGACCAGCTCGATCGCAGTAGTACCAAGACTTCACACCAAACAGGCGCAAAGTAGATTCTTCTTCAAGTTCCCTTCCAAGTTCTTCTGACCTAGTCCCCTTCTTTTGCATATGGGATCAGCAACTCTGCTAAATATTGCGTATGTAAATCGATACCTTGGTTACTAACCTTCATCTACTAAAGATGAGACTCGTGCTAAAAGAACATAATTTAGAAATCATCAAAGGAAACGATTTCATAAGTAAGCTGTAGGTTGATACAACAATCTGGCGCTCAGTGTTATTCGCTGTCCGACTTTCCGTTTTATCTCAAGTCAATTTTAAGTCCGCGTCCCTGCAGAATAATTTAAGTTTCATTAAAAAGTTTACAAACATTACGGCGATAATGAATGTAAAGGAAATGAAATGATACTGTTTTGAATTTACTTAACTTTATTCCCTTTGGTTATGATTTTCCTTTCTCGTATACCCTTCTCCGAGCCCCCGCGGCGCCGGAGCTGCGCGGATG